>JANTCA010078491.1:0-36178 GCA_024741275.1 Chironex yamaguchii
CTTAATTACTGATTTGCTACTTTTATAAGAATCATACATGATATTTTTATGTCTCGTATCATTAAACACAAATTTTAATAATAATAATAATAATAATAATGATAATAATAATAATAATAATAATAATAATAATAATAATAATAATAAAAGAGGAAGAAGAACTGACTCAAGAGTTATAGGCCGGAAGTCAGCTGGGAAATCAGTAGGGTCTACTTGTGGACAAGGACAGTGACAGGATGAATTTCCAAATTTTTGTTATCACAGTAAATCTCAAGTCAGGGGAACTTTTGAAGAGAATAATTGAATTTTGATCAAAAGTGCATGCATGGACTCCCGCTTGATTTCGTTGATCTGATGTAATAAGTGACTTGTTGATATGTGGGAGGATTAGTATCAAAGAGACATTTTGGCGGATCAAACTTACAAATTCATCAAGGAATAGCAAATTTTCGCTTTGGAAGATGTAGAAGATGTGGAAGAGAATGAAGGACAATCGGCATTGAGAACAGTATTGGTGATTTGCAGAAAACTGTTATAATGCATACAGCAAGGATCCTTGCAAAGGTCCTTGAGGTTTGAGGAGCCTTGTTAACATCAACCCCCCCAAAAAAATTATCCATTGACTAGGGCAATGTGCATTATCCTATAATATAAATAACAATAATGGTGTTAAAAATTATTACAATTAGGGTTATTTATATTATGCTGATAACAAAAATGATAGCGATCACAATCCCGATGCAATGGCGATGACACTGAGAACTGTTACGACTTTGATGATCATAATAACAATGATGACAATGGTGATAATGATGGTAAAAGACTAACGTATGCTTAACTCTTCCTCTCACACGTCCTCCTTTACTAAAATTTCATTTTCTGCTTATAGGTGATTATTCTAGATTCTGATGAGCAACACGTTTACAAAAAATAAACTTTTAATAACTCATACTGTAATTTTTTCTCCAAAACACCAGATCGTGGAAACATAAAAGTACTAATTTAGGAATTCATGATACTTCACAATAACTGAAAAAGACCCAGTTTTTTAGTGCATTGGTCTTGCTATCTAAAGGAAACTATTGGTTTCCATTCTCTGTGCAGGTGCCATGGTTAAGTCAAACTTCCATTTTTCCGAGTACGATTTCTGCTAGGGTATCTCGATCAAGTGACATTCAATCCTACTATGGACATGGTGGTAGGTTAGGAAAAATGAGTAATTGTGATTTCTTTGACTTCTGTAGATAATCATGTCTTCATACTATCCTTCCATTACTAGCCTCAGCTTAATCGTGTCCTCCACTCCAAGGTACTTGAATCCAAAGTAACTGTTTTGAATCGATTTAAGAAAGAAATGTTTTAATTAAGAAACGAAGTCTGAGACGATAAACATGATGTATATGACGAGGAGAACACTTCAATAAAAAGGCCATAATAATTTCTTAACGTCTGGAAGACATTCCATTCTTCATCATCAGAAATTGGTGCTGCAATGAGTTGTAGAAGTATATATATTGACAGAATACAATAAAGAAGAATTACAATTTTTTAGTGAAAACAAAAATGTGGGAAAGCACAAGAATATGTGATAATTTAGAAATTACAACTGGAATATGCAGAGTCATTAAACAGTGCCATCAAGGTATTAAACTTAAAGTCATTTTTCGTTCTCCCAATCGAATTTAGTCGTTCTTTCGTCTTACAGACCAGCTATCAAGTGCTTCACTGTAGTGTACAAATTTCAGTGTTCACGCTGCCTTGCCTCTTACTTTGGTAAAACATCGCGCAACTTAATTACACACTGCAGGGAGCATTTGGGTGTTAATAAAGTGGGTCGAAAAATACAGAGGACTATGTCAGCCATCTTTGACCACTTTAACAAAACAGGACACCCAGCATCAATGGAATATTTGTCGTGCTGGACAGTGGTTCCGATCTGACCTACTTATTCATGAAAGTTTCCGTGACCACCCGTCTCTTAGATCCCACCAGTTTTCTATCCCTTTAGTTCTTTTTTCATAATATACCCTAGGGCCTTTCTTTTATTATTTTTGATTTGCTCTTTGTTGTTGATTTTCTTTGTTTTTGTTTGTGTGTTCTTTATGTCCCACTTTCTTGTGCTTTCAGTACATCATTTGAAAAGCAACTGACATTTTTAAAATTCATGGTGAATATCTTGCACTAACTAGATTTTATTTACATATGACATGTGTCATACGGAGAACTCGATTTGAATGTTGATTTGAAAGCCTTATTTTTACGTCTCATTTCAAGAAAGTTTATTAGTAAATGTGAACGTCATGCTATAATCAATTATACGATTTAAAATATATTGCCAGCTCCAAAAAACAAAGTTTCTCCACAAACCAGATGCACTTCTTGGATATCTTATTAAATTCTAATTGTTACCCTCTCGAATTGGATAGCTACTTGCTCCTTTGAGTGATTTCTGTAAGCATACTTCGTTACCCTTTTTTGTACGTTATTGTAAGTGGAGCACCATTCATCGGAATCCCAACTGATTTTGTTATCTCAAATACGACTTTTCAAATACGTCACATAGTTAAAAGATTAAAGACTTTCCGTGTCATAAAAAGTTCCAAATTTTGTAGTGTCTTTGCCTCAAATTTCATATTTTACGTACATGTACCCTCACGTAATAGAATCCGGTTAAAAATCCATTATTGTTAATAAGCCAAAAAAGTGTGCTACCGAATTTTTGCTTTGTATACTTGATCCTACAATTCAACCTGTCTATAGCGGACACCTGTAGGTGCTGGAAGAAGCGCCCTCCATTACCACGTGTCCGCTATGTACAGGCTTTCAATGTTTTGCGAAGAAAAGGGGGGAAAATATGATAATGCATCACAATGTTTTAAATGCCGTAAATTAACGTCACTAATGAAGCTTTGAAAAGTTTAAGAGGATCTAATAAATGTCATGAATGTCACTTTGCTTCAAGTACAGCTCTGACTGCAGAGGCTACCATGCTTATAGAGATAAGTGAAATCTAATTGTTGGCGACGATTTGCTAATTTCTCGAACGGGACGAAAGAAATGTGTATGGCGAGAATGCAGTGACATTTACATTCAACGACTGTATTTAAAAGAAAATTGTCGGGCACGTACCGTTATAACCGGAATAAATTTTTCTCCATATTTTTCAACTTTCCCAAGAATTGTATCCGCGGGACATTTACAGGGAAGGAATTAGATAAAGTCGCAGGACATGGATTGGAAATACCAATGGGTTACACTTTTTAGGGACCGTTCAAAAATGCCGCCATGCAAAGTTTGACATATTACGACACCCCTTTCCCCTGTGTCACACATTGTCACAAAAAAGAAATGACCCCCTTGTCTCTTTGTCTACCCCCTCCCCCTTGGTGCGTGACTTCATATTTGAACGGCCCCTTATGGTAATGTGTTGCACATTGGCTGGGAGAAGAAAATAATTGAGAACATAGATGCTGAAGTAGCAAAGTGTTTGGAATAGTTGCCTCGGCTTGCATTCTTTTCACAGCTCACGGGTCACGGAACCATTGAGCTAGGGGGCTTAAATGCGAGTAAAATACGGGTATTCGCTATACACAAGTCATTTTATGTTAGTACTAAATACTTTAATCCTGAAGCATTGAGTCGTACATTCAAAGAGCATACACCTAAGAGCATATCAAGTCAATTTTATTTTGTGAGAGTGAAAAACTGTCAGAACAAAAAACGATAAGATGTGTGATTATTCTAATTGATGAGTATAAAAAAATCACCTGATCGCCAAAGAGTATATGCAGTTCAGCAGCTTTTACTTCAACACAAATACCAAACATAATTGAGACCTACTAATGATATCAAAATCATAAAACTGCAAGCAAAAAGAAATCATACGTAAAAATATTTAAGAAGTACTCTGTGCTGTTAAACAATATCATAATTAACACGTTTTGTGTAATTAAAAATCTTCATTCTTCATTTATCAGTTTCACCTTTAAATTAAAATTGTATATTACATAGTACACAGTTTAATAGTGGACTTAAGAGCTATCTAGTGTTACACTCTTTTCTTATTCACGCAACCAAGACAAACTACAAAAAGCAGAGGGATTACTTCACACATTGAATCGTAGCTACATATTAAGTTTCTAACAAAACAGTAATGAATTCCTAATCTAAACTTCTTCTAATCACCTATGCAGATATCGCAAATCAACTGAATATCTTTTCCGAAGTCGGATGTTGCCATGTGCAAGAATGAGTTCACATGGTAACGCTTTGTTCTGCTGTGGGTGTAGAGGATAAATACACGATAATGAAGATGACGTGTATATAAAAAATACGCAGCTAAACATGAGGAATAAAATGCAAGTAGTATTTATCTTTATCTGGTCTCTTTTTAAACAAATATTGGGTCAAAATCCGAGAAAATAACGAGTATTATGCTTGTTTCTTTCATTTCATTTATAACTCACTTGTTGTTTACAAAACCAATGTTTAGAATTTAATCCAAATGCTGTTTCACAACACTTCTAAATTTACCAATAAAACTTTTTTAATCTCATCCAGATGGGTGCCTTTTAACAAAATTATTTTCTCAGATTATGTTTGTTCTTAGTTTCTAGTATTCAAATCTCTATCTGAGTGACAGTTTTTGTACAACATGTGTCATTAGTTGTAATCACTGATGGCTCTCTTTAAAGCTTTGTAGTTGTAAGTAAATTCCCTGGCATTTAATTTGTATTTATGAATTAATGCGTTTAAATATACTTTGAACACACTTAGAAAATGGTTAGAAAGTTAAATCCCTCCCCACATTATGTTTTGTGTATAGGGCAGCGCCCATCTTCGTTTCCTTAGCCTTTAGGCCACACAGTAAATAATACAGCAGAGGGCTGTCCCACTGGTAACACCGTATATAGAACTTCCATAATCTATCGCGTTAGCACTGAGTGCTAAGCTGGGAAACATTATGTACTATTTCTTAAGTCTTTAATATGACCCGGTAATGGATTTGACCCGGATTCGACTATTCGTACAGGTGCTTTGCTTAATTTAAACTGCGATTGTTCCGCGGTCTTTGATATGAGTACCACTTTTTTCAGGGACCCTGATCACCATACACCATGGACACTGCATCTTGCCATGAATGTGGTCGTGAGTTAGGAAACACGAGTACTTGTTCGCTAGGGATTTAATTGATCTAAAGTAAGAACAAAGAAAAACAATGACGGCTTCTTCGGTATATTAGGAGACATCATTAATAAGTGCGCAGTTCGATGCGCAGTTTACTCGGCAAGCTTACTTGCGCATAAAAAAGTAATGATAAGATCTTCAAGGAATTTAACAGCTCATAACTTCTTAAGATTTTTCATGAAAAAGTACTCAATTGATCAAAATGACACTCTTTCCAACCAACTAAAAGTGTGTTAGTAACTTACTTTAATTAGTTGTTTGATGAATTTTATTATTTCATGTCTGTAGTTTGCAATTTAGAGTTTTTACTGTCTACGATGAAAAGGAAATTACATATATTTGTCAGTTTTAATCATTGCTCCTTTATCCGGATTGATTTTATATTTTAACTCTTGCGTTATGAAATTTTTCTAAATGCTTTGATATCTTTCTATAAACGCTAATTCAATAAAAAGAGATGATTACAGGCTTTAACAGATACCTGCACGATTTATTTTAAAGTAAGGTTTTAGTAAACTGACAGCTCTCATTTATTGGAACAAAATGTTTTCTGTGTTTCTTTCTTCAACTACACGTTCTTGACTGCCGTCTGTGTTTATCACTTCATTACGATTTCAATCTTGCAAAACAAAACGTCTATTTATTGAAACTCTGTCATCATTAATCTTGAGTTCCTTTATAAAACAATTATAAAAATTTGATAAAGACTATGGCAGAAACATATCGGCATAAAACCAGTAACAAGAATATGTTTTACATTCTCCATGTCAAAAGGACTTAGTCAAGCACAGACGTGGCAAAACGTCTTGGTTTGCTAGTTGCGCACAGCTTATACTATAAATTTTATTGCCAAAGTGTCTATTAAGGTGTTTACATCTGTTAAACTAGGATTAGAAAAGTGTGGCGCAAGCCATGAACAATAAAAAATCACAGGGAACCAGTATATACGAGGCATATTGACAAACAAACTTCCAATGACATCGCCAGTGGAGTAACAGCTGAAAGCATGCTCTGAAAATTTACCTCCAGACAAAAAAAGAGGCCAGAAACGAGGGTGAAATTAAATGATGAGATGTTACTTGCCAGCTTATATGCTTTGTCCTTGACAACACTAGTTGCTAGAGATGATAGGGAACGTAATGGTACATTTGCATTATTTTTTGTTTTGCTTTTCAAATAAAATCAAGTCGACAGAAAATGAGTTGGCTGTGTTACTCCTCAATTATTTATTAGAATGGCCGTTCAACACGACTATCTTTTATTAACTTTTACTGCATGCATGATAATTTTTAGCACGTCTAGGTTATCCACCATTCGCTGGTGACGAAGGGACGATAGACTTGAATACATGTAGATGTAATTCAAACCTGTGATGGACAAAGAGTCGGATTAAGGCCTAAGCAGAAGATCCTCATGTAGCAGAGATATAAACACGTATCAACCTACCAGTTGGTAGGTACTGGAGACAATTTATGAAGCGTATTGGATATAAACATCCCCTGAGGAGAAAGCGCAATTTTCTACTTCAATTAAGAGCATTGTGACAATGTTGAAATCGCATTACTTATATGCCTATCAAAATTCCTCAACACAGACTAGAGCTATTGTAGTTAAGACTTGCGGGTACAATTGTTACAGATTCGCCTAAGCCTTTCTTTTCTATACCTGTTATTGCAGTTATGATAGATATTGTGACTGCGTTTTATCTAAAAGAATTCTATTCATTTTACTTCTTCTTTACGCTATTATAAATCAGTAGCTGCCTAATTTAATCTCTAAAGGACTGTGGACATATATGTTCGGCTTTTAATAATTATCTAGATCAAGGAAACAAAGCATCTCCATCAGTTATCCTAAAATGTAATTTGAGGTGCTAAAGACTTCCTCTTCGTACAAAGTTGGAAAATATCATCACCACAATCCTCACCAAATGAATAGGTTGGGGTCTATCGGCGATTAGACGGTCTCTCTGGCTGTAGGCATCGGTGCTTTTCAAAGACCCATTTTAATTCTATCTATGAACTGTTGAGTTAGATACGTTTTGAGATGTTAATTCATGTGGTTAGAGCCTCTATGTTGTGGACCATTTTTAGAATTCATTATCTAATATTATTATCAATGGAAGCAAAAACAAAGAAAGCAGGAGGAAAAGACCTCCGGTTTCTTGGTGGATTACAAGAGTACATTTCCGTTTAACAAATTCATAAGAATATGATATATGTAATATTATATAGTAAAATATTACATTTATACGTCAGGCAAATATTTCATGTTCTAATTCATACTTACAACTCAAATAAAGTTTCATGATTTTGGTTTATTTGCAAGACGATATATATACTTTAATACTTTCGAGAATTTGCAACAATGAATACATAACACATGATAGAAGAGATTATATAAAGATATCTACATTATCAAGAGGTATAATAAAATTCATTTATATATGCTATTGTAACCATTATTCTCCGTAGCAATAATACCTACAATTTAAAGCGGAATAATAACGATAGTAATATCCATAATCATAAAGACATAAAATATACAAAGGTACGATCACGTAGCTGCTGCTGTTGTTATTGTTCTTAATGATGACGTTTTGATAAATAAAAAATTTGAGATGCTAAAAGCATTATGCTGATGACAGAAATACGGATGATTATTATGATGATAATGGTAATATAAGGAATAACTACAATTTATACTAATGGTGCCAACTACAATAATGATGATTGTTGTAATAATCATGATGATGATGATAACGACAAATAGTGAGAATCCATGATCTTCCTTCATCAATTTATGGCAATAATTAAACAAAAGGAAGTTTGATCAAAGTTAATAAAGTAATAGTGCGGAATACTTAGACCTCTGTAGCAACAAAAGTTTAAAAACTTATGGAAAATTTCTGACTGGGAACTTTCAAGGAACACGACGGTTTCTTAGGGTAACAAATAGTGATTGTACTAAGAATATTCACTTTATGTGCATTGTTTCTCTTTTGCTTTTGCATACAGAAAAACTGACTCAGAAGCAAAAATACACTACAACCCTCAAACTCCCGGCACCCCATTAAACATTTTTGGCACTTGAATTAATTCTCCCTTATATGTTAATGGTGATTTGAAGACGAATTACTTGAAACGTTTTAGTGTTATCTCAATCTAGCTACAAATCATCCAGGTCTTATAGGATGGTACTTATTTGACATTAATTTAAGGAGCAAACGAAATGTATAAAATTTTGTAGTAGTCACTAGAAAATTGCCTGTTTGTTGGTGAGGCTCAAGATGGATTACTAATAAAATTAAGTTAAGAAATTTCCCATATCGCTGCCGCTGGGTTTCGGCTCGAGATATGAAGAACGTAACATGTTCTTTGATAAATCTTTTCCTTGGGACGGTTTTAACTTTAGGGTCTGAGTTTACACGTTCAATCCAGGTTCGCTCCCTCCCGATGCTGCTTATGTAGTAATGCCGTACCAATGAGCAATACAGTTAGCCTCTGTTATCTTGACTTCTCGTTGTATGTTTTCATAAAGTCTTCACAAGATTAATCTACACTGTATTGGGTTATATTTATGGTGTTTAAATACTTTGTACAGCGAGCTTTTGAGTACGTATGTGAAAACGAAACTTCAAAGAAATCGCGTATATTTGAGTCATATACAATTTTTTGACTCTGTTGCTGAGTATTGTTGTTGAGTAATATTTATATACTTTACAAGGTTACTTTAACGTTGTAGATCATATTGGTAGTGAGGTAGTTATTGTCCAAAGGGCAGTCTTTCTTTTTGCGGCAGTTGCATAATTTCGATAGGGTGGAGGTTGCTTTGGTTTTAAGGATTTTCTTGTTGTGCTTGTTGATGATGGAAGCCATGTTTTGTGTGCAGCTGTAACTAATTTTCAGGTTGCTCTTATTGAAGATGCTGCGCAATTTTTGGTATTTTTGGAATATGGGTTGTTCAAAGTGCAGGTTTATTAGCTTACGGAATATGTTGTTGATGTTAATGCCGACGTTCTTGTTGAATAAGGCGTCTTGAGCACTGTCTTTTGAGGAATTATCAAAACACGGACTTTATATATATTTTTTTTTTGAAGAATTTATATATATATATAATTTATATATATATATAATAAAAAATATAAATATATATTTCGATTTTATCTTCATCAGAATACTGTCCCTGAAACGTCAATGAATTGGTGTATTTTTTGAGTTTTATATAATATTTATACACTTAGGAGAAGGTTGGCCTTTTGAGTAGACTATATATATATATATATTAACCACTAATAAGTGTTTTTATACTAAATGTTGTTATTGTTATGGTCTACTACTTTTATTATACATACCATTGTTTCTCATTTCTAATGCAATATCCTGTCCTAGCACAACATAGATTTACACTTTTATATCTACATTGAGAAAACCATTCATATTGCCTTTATAAAAAATTGGCACCATTTCGTCGATAATAGACACACGAGTAAAATGGTTGATAAAGTTGAGACAGTATTGTTTCTCTCTTCCACGGCAATGTACATGGTCTATATGAACAATTGCATCAATAATTTATTTGCCCAATGAATGTCTCGGTCGTATTATAGGACAGAGTAAGGCAACGAAATTATCTATTTCTGGTGTGAGTATATAAACAAACATGATCAATTTTGTGTGAACGCAGCATGACAGCAAATATTTTTCCAACACCGTCTACTGATCGTAAAAAACATTTTAAGATTCTCACGGTCTCGACAGACTTTATATCTGGTAAAAACCTGTCCGAATTTTGTTGTCTTCCAGCTGTCAAATTGTATGAAACTAATGAAAAAGCCTACTTTATTATCATTGTTATAAAATTCCATGGGATAGCAACACTGTTTAATTTGAATTCTCATAAATGGCAAGGATGAAACCGTATAAATACTTTAAAATGTTAAATAAAAGTTACAAGTATTAGCCCACACGTATAGCACATTTCACAACTCCCTTTTCCGATATTTGAAAGAAGCGATATTTGGAAAACAGAGTATAAGAAACCTGTAAGGCAATTTGTTAAGTAATGAGAGCTGGGCTTTAAATTATTTATAGAATATGGAAAGGCAATTTTTGTTTACCAGTTGAATTAGCACAAAAGTTATGTTTGATTGTCAGTGAGATTCAAAGGGAGTCAAGGATTTAGTAATCGTAGGAAAGAGAGAGAGAGAGAGAGAGAGAGAGAGAGAGAGAAAGCAAAATGGAGAAAAAAAGATAAGGAATTATTTAAAGTTTCAATGCTTATTGCTAAGGCAAAGTAGATTCATTCATTGATTACATGAGCTTCTGTTCTCCAAAAAACACCACCCTACCTATCTATGTTTTATTTGTATTGCTTTAATCATATTTGAGTTCATGCAATCTTCTAACACAAAGCAAAAGTAAATGCTTTGACACCCGGTTACTGTGATTTCTGTTAGGAAAACTAGTAATCTGTGGAGAGAAAGAGTTTGTTTTTCCACTTGGGCTCTTCCAATGATGCTTCAGATTCTCACTGTCTTTTTTCTTTCCTGTTTATGATTGGCTAATTTTGATTCATATTTTTAGTAAAATGGTTGCTGTTTATATACTTTCCTTTGAACGAGTCATACTCTGAAGAGGGTGAGACGTAAAACAGATCTTAAGTATGTTTGTAGCGCAATGTCGCTAATTTTCAAAGCGCGTTACTGTAGAATCATTAAAGAAGGTAAAACGAAAGTTTTGTTTCTGTTTTGATTTTATCCGAACAAAGAATGACCAATATATGAACAATTGTTTACCCAGAAAAAAAAGAAAAGTGAATGTGCACAATTCTGAAATTGGCATTTGTTCTCACTCATTAAAAACAGAAATTGATAACACGGCATTCCACCTTTCTTGCATTCCTACTTTTTTTACTTACTTCTTAATCACAGTTTTAATGATAACACTATTCTAAGGCAACAAACAATTTTCCCCAATTATTCGTTTAGGATGTCTAAATTCTTTTCGTTTATTTTCAAATCAGATTTATCAAATAATATGACAATTTAATTTTAATGCTTTGTCAGATAACTTTTGAGAGTCACGTGCACAAATTTATGGTGTTAACAAAGCAATGTTATATACAAGGATCATTTTCTCTACAAAAGGAGAGACAAACCATTAATGACTAATGACATAGGCCTAAATAAAGTAAGCTGTCGCAATAGTTTGGAACTAACGTTAATTTTGAGCCATGCAACGATCTTTTAAGTATGGAAGACAGTTGAAAACAATACTATGTATAAAGATGGAGTGTTTTCTTTGCTAGTTGAAACCAATGATTATATAATTGCTGGTGTATAATATATGTGCTTTTGCATAATTGAAATAAGTATATTTTGCCAATGCGTCTTGATACGATGCGCTTAACTACAAGAAATAACGGTCAATCATAATTTGAGGAAGCATTGCGAAATGATAAGTAGATAGTAAAGCTCTTGAAGAAGAAGGTCAGAAATGTTAATAGCATAATGTAAGAACTGTTTAAATCAGCTTTTCCCTCGTGAACCGTAGAAGCAACGAACACAGGTACTCAAATACTACTCAACGGTATCAAAATTTGAATTGCCACTGTCTCATACGACCAAGTCAGCTATTCGGGCTTAACTGATTGTCAGAGCAATTTCATCTTAGTAGATTTTTGTCCATAAATCTATGTCCTCTCTATTTTGAAATATCTATCACATTCATATATCTTTAATGTTACACACGCAGTCTGTTTTCTGTTCTTATGTTTTCTTGTTATCTTTATCTTTGTTTATTTATTTTGGTATTAGACAGAGCTTGTTATAGTCCACTACTTTGTGCAAAACATTAGTGATTCCTACTTATTGCATCTTGTTTATATTCTGTTTTTCTTCCCTATACGACTTTCAGTCTTGTCGTCTACATATTTGTTAGTCATTGGTTCTGTGATAGCATCTCATCTTAAAAGCTGCTAAGTCTTCACAGTTTAGATTTGGTCTTGTATGTTCATTAGGCAGTCGCAGACACATATAGTACAAAAAATGTCTGGTAACATGTTGTTACTCAACTTTAATTTTTGGCAAAGTCTTTTCATCCTTCCAAGAAAGCATCTACAAGTCGCGATGGTTTTACAAGATTTTGTGATACATATTTGTTCGAAAAAGCCCAAATTTATATGTCCTTGTAGCGCAAAATTGTTCTTCATAGACCTCCTAACATAGTTACCTAGTGAATATGATGACGGTGTTGCAATTCACGGTCTGCAAAGCTAAATCCTCATCACCCTAAAAAGGAAAAGTATTATCAGAAATCATACTAAAAGAAGAAATTGGTGTATTGGCAGGAAAACGACGTTAGATTAAGAACCGAAGTACAAGTACTGCGACGATAAAAATATTGTATATGACGAGGAGATTACTTCGATAAATAGGCGATGATCTTATATTAATGTTGTGAAGACATTTCATTCTTCATCATCAGAAATTGGTGTTACAGTGAGCTGTCCAGGTATTTATAATAACAGAATGCAATAAAGAAGAATAAAAATATTTTTAGTGAAAGCAAAAATGTCTAAAAAACAAGAATGAATACTGAAAGAAGTGCTACATTCCTTGTGAATGTCTGGTGTCTGATGAGACTACAAACGTTTGATAAAGAGTATGGTTCTAAGAAGAGACTACAGTGCAAAGCATCTTGATAGTCAAAATGATATTTCTCAACATTTACAAATTGATAAATGTCACTTAAATTAAGAATTAAGCTTTTTACTTACATGCCGGCTACTTCCTTAGGCAAATTTGGCGGTGTTTTGTCAACATGATGTTCTGCTTATGATCGTCTTCCTGTTTTACTTGTTGTTTCCTATACTACTGTCCTTCTTCTTCAAGTGGTGCTGCCTTTCTGTAATAAGTAAGGCAACATAAACTAAAATGAATATTATTAAATGGTTAAGCTAACCAGTAATTTGGAAAGCTAAAGAATGATTCAAGTGAAAAAAAGCGAAGTAGAATTATGATTCCTTCCCCTAAAAGAGGTAGAGTTTCAACATTTACCAAAAATAGGGATCGCTTACACTTCGACAAGCCGCAATTTAGTAATACGAATTTCAAATCCAAAAGTTTTGGATTTCTTAACTCTTGTTCTACGTTTCTTTTCCCCTAAAAATTAAGGTTTTGGTCAACTGTGTCCTATAATAATTATGCAATAATGAAAACCGTTGTTTGAGAAGAGTGTTGCGGAATTAATTTGAAAATGTTAAATGTACAATTCTACAGTTGGCAATTTGGCATCCGCTGCAAATTATCCATTCCTTCAAACTATGATACGAGATAGAAGATGTACGAAATTACACGATTAATGTTTTGAAAAATATTAATCATAACGCGTATTACATATCAACCAAGCTAAGCCACAAATCATAAGCATTTTAAATAATCGTTTTAGTGTTATTATTGTTAATTTTCATTGTTACAATGTTGCTATCATGTGGAAGTTGCCAGCTGTATGTTGCTTGACAAGGTTATAGTCTAATAGTAAAAATGAATAGAATTATGCAGTCCAAGACATTAGTGGTACCCTTCCTTCTATAGCTTTGGTTATTTGGACTTGCAGTACTGCATTTTACCTAACAGCAAAGACGAATGATAATAATTTGAAAATAGTTTGAAGATAATGTCATTGCTGTTATCAGAAACATGATAACAATCATTTTTAAAATGAGTATCCAATAGTCAATGCTGCAAGCATTAAATTGAAACTATTTCATCGACTTTAAATATTCCAATTAGAACAAATCTTGGTTTGTCATCAGTTTTAATTAGCTGATGAAAAGTAACTGTTACTGTTATGTCTACTCTTATGAATATTAGTAATAGAAGCAAAGAAATCTCAAAGAACGTCAACAAGAGTGAGTTAGGCAAAATATTATTTTCTTGAATCATGCTCACTGTTGGATGCAAACATTCCATTGACAATGAAAATAAAAAGTCATGTTTTTCTTGATATCCAGATGAGAATAATCTTGTATTTGGATTGCAAACATCTTTATTATTGAAATACTTGTAAAGCAAGAGTAAACTTTATAACAGTGTAGGATACCTCTTTGACAACGGCTCAGACCACGGAATTTGGAGGATAAAAACTTTCTCATTAAAGGACAGAGCCACACAAACAGATCCCTACTGAACTGTACAGAGAAAGCTAAATGAAATATCATAACTACAGGGCACAAAATGAACTGAAATTTATCTTTATCACAATATGAAATCAAATTCACTTTAAATGCAAACTGTGACAACAAGGAAACCAAGACATCCGAACCGCATGCTTTATTTAAATAGTAGAGGTAGTTTAAAGCAAAGCCTTATTTTGAAGAGGTTAAATAACCACGAGGCTTACTCGAGCCTTTCAATAATTCATGACAGATTATATGGGGCTTAGTATTACATTTTGGGTGTATGCACTTGAGTTCACCAACACCTGATTATAAGCTTAATGTACGATAACCATAATTGGAAATGGTATAAGTAAGGTGCATGTCAAATATCTAAAAGCTACAATTGCATCCCTATTGCAGTCACAAAACCTGTGGAACAAGATAAAACACAACACTTACAGAACGTATACACAAAGAAATTTGAATAATCGTTTTGTGGTACAAAATTTGAATATTGCCTTGAAAATTTGCGACATTGGGCAAAAAGTATACGTCAAAGCTTTTTTCGTCTGACATTCCTCAGAGTATCTTTTTATCGTAATGTCGCAGATTTTCAAGGCGATTCTCAAAGACGATTTCTTAACTTTGTTATTTAAAGGATGTTACATCATAACAGAATGCACAATAGGTTCGAAAGGAATGGAAAATATTGAAATTGCAAAAAATAATTTTAATATCCTAAGCCTTGCCATTTTATATGAAAATATAAATAGCCTTTCCTTGTAGTTCAATGCTTAAGTCATGCTCTTTTTGTCACTAGCCTAAAGATAGTTTTGATTTTCCAATAAACCAAAGCATTTATAATATTGTACATTGTACACTGTGTAGGTCTTTTCAGTTATTTAGAGGAGGTCTTTGGGTTTAGAGACAGTTACTGTAATGTGGAGTTGTAAAAGTGAAAAGGGTATGATGTGTAGACAAGAGCATTTTACACCCTTCCAGAAATATTGTTGCCATAAATAGAAAAAGGCACCTACAACCACATAGTGAGTATGACGTCTATTGCAATGACCCTGATCCCTGTCACGAATGAGCTATGGATGTTGACGCATAAACATCATCTTATTTCGAGTCGGCAGACCATGAACGGTTATTCATTTACTTATGTTTAATCAAGGTTTCAGCAAAAT
Source organism: Chironex yamaguchii (assembly GCA_024741275.1). Taxonomy (NCBI): domain Eukaryota; kingdom Metazoa; phylum Cnidaria; class Cubozoa; order Chirodropida; family Chirodropidae; genus Chironex; species Chironex yamaguchii. Next base: position 15,540 of record JANTCA010078491.1, read on the forward strand.
GGTTTAACTTACAATTATTAGGAACTTTTAGCTAATAAATACAACGATGTGAATTCTAACACCCCATTGGAGCAAAAACAGCCAATTTTTGGCAAAAAAATGTTCCTGACAACCTGATAACTACAGCAACCATAGGAAATTAAGGTTGTTTTCCTTTATAAAGTTTTAGTGCCTTTATTGTCCTTTTGAAGAAGAATACCATTCGTCCGTTTTTTGACATCAAGGCGTTAGTCATAATGTACATGCTACCCAAATAGCTAACACTCACTAACAGTGTCGAAAATACACCATTCCTCATATATCATAGAAGTGGAGTATCACACAATACCTTGGTCAAAAGAAAGCCGATAGGGATCGAACAGGCTACCTTAAGACTCAATGGCTCATTTTAAAGTAAGATTTTATTGTCACAACAAAAGACTTTACAATGTTTCTTTTCGCAAACTGCACTGCCAAGAGCAACTGTAAGATACTGTGCAAAAATGCTAAAATATTATGGCGTAAGGTATAAACACATTAGATCATGATTGATCAGGAAACACAGGTTTTTTTACATCTATTCTAGACATCAAAAGGTGTCTTTCAAAATATTCAGATCGTATAAACTATGACATATCGTTGCTATTCGTATCGGTAGTTTTGTGAATCCCCCTATTGCAAAATTCATGTGCCATTTTGATAATTTATTCCACAAAACGAAGACTTAATGCAGGCTGGGATAATAGAATCAATTAAGTGGCTTTTTTTGATATTTCTTTTATTTAGTTGTTAGTCAAAAATGTTAACGTTTTGTTTTCAAGTAGTTACTGGTATGTTTCCGATGCATTAAGGTTGAATGGATCCCTTATGAATCCGTGCAATGAACATGAGCGGACAAGGATAGCTAGGTAGTTCCAATAAACGCCACTTGACAGAAATATTTCAAGGGATGCTCATTTGCATAAATACTTGCTGTCTAATCTATTATGCTGTGGAGACACGTGAATTCCAATTTTGCTCCCAAATATTTCTTACTGAGCATCGGTAAATTCTCTTTGTTTTGTCCGATTTTTCAGATTGCGATAATAGAATAAGAAGCGACATTGTTTACTGCAATAAAGAGTTTTGCTTACAGCTAACTCTATTTTCTGTTGACATGAAGAATATATTTCAACATCCAAGCAACAGGGTAGATAATTAATGCTGCCTTTGACTTTGAAGGATTATCACAAAGTCCACACATCGTAAGCGGTTTTACTCTGGAAAAGTTCAGAATCAAAATCCGTTTATGGAACTGGAAACTATTGCCATGCTGATAAAACTACAAAATGGTTTCCATTTTTAAAATTGCGCAGTAATGGGCGATTCTTATCGCACTAAGTTAGCAAAACGAGTTCACTTCGTGAGATAATACTTCAAAATGTCTGGTCACTTTGGAGAGAGCTTAGAAGGAAACACAAAATGTAGAAAACTATTGGTAATTACGATTTATGATTTGTATGCCGACAAAATTTTGTAAACAAACTCTAGCTAAATTTAGTTTTTTGTCGGTCTTGTAAACTAAGAGAAATGCTTTGTCCTAATCATGGACATATTAGACGCATGCTGTAAATCTTGTAAAAATTAACGGGAGATATTTCATTTATAGATGTAGAATTGGTAATAGTTTGTAAAATGAAAACAAATCAACTTATGATTTACAGAAAATCCTTCCATGCACACACCAGAAATTTAGCAAACAACAATTGTGAAGGTATATTTGTTATACATAGCTATTTCCATACGACGGTATAAACAAGCATAACCAAATGTAGAAGAAACACAGTGAATTTTGACATTGTAGGGAATATGTCAGACATGAAAGAGAAGCTAAAGTTTACTTGAAAACTAAGCTGAAAAATGCGAAGAACATGAAAGTTTAAACACAATGACTGTATTTGATTACTTTTCTCAACTTTGCCCGGCGTCATTTTTAGGTCATAGACGGAATAGAAAATGAAAATGATTTTGAAAGGTGTGGATTAATCGTCTTGAGACAGCTTTAGCATAAGCAACTTGTCGCTTGTTTATAGTTACTACTCTATCAAATGTATTCCGACTGACTTTATTAAAGCAAAATAGAACTTTGCCTTGAGGATACGGTATTAATAGATGGTGCCTAGAAAACCAAAGGATGATTGTACAGTTATTGGTCTAGGTTATTCGATGTACCCTAGCTACTGAATACCCTCTCGACCTACTCATCGTTAGTTCGCCAATTTTAGTCTTCTTCAAGGCTGGTAAGGCAGCATAAATTTATCCAAAAATGATTCAAGCAAAAAGCCGAAATGAAAGCAACAAAGTTGAATTATTAAATTTTCTCCCCTACCCACCTTTGGTCATGATAGACAGGACTTGAAATGTCTATGCCTTTCTGTCGGAATAACACCAGTTTGTGTTAAAATAGATCTGTGTATGACAAGCTTAACTATTTGTGTTTATTAAATAGGTATTTGATTAAAGAGATAAACAGTTCTTAGGCTTTCGTTATTTTTCTGAAGAAAAACTGTCTTTATTGTAAGTTATATTTTTTATTTACCTTTTCTAGAAAGAAAGGTGAAAAAGACGGTGCAGACATATATATATATACCATAATTGTATTATGACTCAATATATCTAATCAGTGTGCCAACTTTGTCTTTATTAAAATATTTTTGCAAGTACATTAATTTTACAGACTAATGTAACAACAAACACTTAACTGACTCAAAGTAAATGTAGTGTTACTATGGGAAAGTATTCCCAAAGGTCACTTCAGCTGACCAAAGTTTTATTCCTAAGGCGTGTTTTTCATTACTTTCATTACTAGAACTCAAATATCATTGTTACTTTAAGTCCTTACTCTTTTCTTACTAATGAACTCTAATTTGAGCAGGTTTCACCCCGCATTCATCACGGGTGCACTCCGTCAATTAACAAATATCTATATCCAATATCTTCTTAATTCAATTATCGCCGTTTTCTATCTTCCAATTCTATTCTCTTATTGCAGATTGATCATCAACTGGGTAGGGTTTTGTTCAGTTTTTATCATGGATGCACTAGTCCCAAAACTGATTACTGCTAATATCAAAGCATTATCTTTGGTTCTGACACTCAAATTCATTTTGTATCAACCAGAGCTACCTGACTTTGCTGGCATGTGGTGTATTCATAGTCCTGTTATCTTACGTTTGCCTCTGCAAGAAGGATATTTTTACATTTGTATGAATATCAATAATTGTATGTGAAACTGATGATAATTAAAATTTTAATCTTTGAGGATGATAATATATTGCACATACGCTTCCTTTTTGTTTCTAGTAAAAGTATATTTTCTACTTAAAAATGTACTTGTTAATTTTAAATTACTTTAAATAGATAATGAGTACATTGTTTAAAGTTGACTACACATATCTGCGTGTAAAGTACAAATGTTCCATTTCCATTACTATTTGCTTCATTCTAATAAAGTGTGCAAACAATTTTCCAGCATATGTTGAGTGCAATGTTATCTCTGTGTAAGCATACCTCGTCTAAAGTCAAATTTAATAGAATTAAGAAATCTAAAATAAATACTGCAGCGTCTTGAACAACATTGCTAAATGATCTTATATGTAGTGAACCGCAGAGAATTGGATCTTAAAACCAACATTTTACTGTTATCTATCCATTTCCTATACTATATAATACAAAAATGCAGAATGGGAAATACTTGGAGCAGTTTGGTACCAAAACGGTTTGTATAAATATGCAACCATTAAACATGGAACAAAAAGTCAGTTGCTATTTATTGGGTTGCTTATCAAAGGCAAATGTTACCACAATTAAGGTAACCCTTTACTCCCAATATTTTCAGCTTGCATTTCTTTAAATTATTTAGGTTTTAGTGAGCTTGTCATTGTCCTGTTTGATAAGTAGTGATATGTTTGCTTAACGGTTTTTCATTTGTTAGGATTCTTCTAAATCTCCACTGGTGCTAAACCTCAGCCTTAAATTTAGAGCTCTCGTGCATAATTAATAGTTCCTAAACCTCACACATCAATAAGTTTATTTCATAAAAGCAGCAGCTTTATTTGAATATAATTCTAATCTTGACAGATGTTTATTAATTCTCACATATAATAAAAAAAATCTATCGAAGTTACAAGATCAGGACAATGAAGCTGTTTTATCCTGTTTACAGAGCAAATCCTGTTTTTCAAATGTAAACAAGCATGCTTTTCATTTAGTACACACATTGATTTCGATAATAGAGTTGTGTTAAACACGAAAACGTGAGAGCGGGCATTAAAATCTAGCTAAGATTACAATTTATAATAACATAAAGCAGAAAGGACTGTTCTCAATATTAAACGATGATCATGAATTTTTTTTATAACATATCATGGTTAAATTAAGTAAAAAGTACAAGTTTAGACTTGAACAAAAACATGTCACGCCCATTCTATATGGAAAGTAAGAATAACCACCTTTAGTGTTTTATGTTTAATTTTTTGCTGTGCTTCTTTAACTTTCAATATTATGTTTGGGAATATCAAGTTTTATGTCATAAATTCGAAGTTTGGGCAACGCTATAATTCAGAAAACAATGACAAATTAATAAAACATTGCCAAAATTTACTGGAAAATTACCAAAATGTATAAGGGCAAAACATCTCAGATAATTGGCATAGCTAGATTTTCCTTCCAGTGCATTGAAGTCTGTCTGCATTAAAGCAAGAAAACAAGGACTCTGTAGGCAAAATGACATTATAGGCAAATTATTTTCTTTTTGTGTTTTCCTTATTGTTTATGATGCGTTAGTCTTAAATTCCAAATTTGACGTTGTGATGTTTCCAATCAACTTCTATCATGGGTAACAATCACGTAGGGTTTGAGCACAAAAATAATAACTCAAAAAACGGTAAATCAATTTGTACCAAGTTGTTTAGATCACTAGTAAATAAGAGATTCAAAATTCCTTAGACTAAAATGTTTACTTCCATTGTACTTGATGGCCTTATGCCCTACGTATGTGTTATCCTTAATAGTGGTGTTATACAAACATTTAAAATTCAAGATTTGAATTTGGCGCTTTTTGCATGTTTTTACATTAGCAAGACTCTTATAATTATGGACTTTATCTTTTGACAATTTTTCATTAAGAACAAAGAAAAATACTTTGCCCGTATCTCGGTTTGGAAAGCCTTGTTAATTTGACTTACAGACACCACATCATATACCACGTTAAAAAACAAGCTGTAGAAGCAGTTACGACGCTATTCTGCACATGAGTTGACTCTGATACATAGAAGAATACGTTAGTTATAGTTAGATGTCACTAAAATTGACCTTTGTCTTTGTTGCCTTTTTTTGCGAGTTTGCGACATTGCGCTAAAAACATACTTAAAAGCTTTTTTCGTCTGACAGTCTTCAGAGTATGAATCCTCAGAAAGGAAAGTATATGTATATGGCAACTGATTTATACGAAACATGTAGCAAAACTAGCCAATCATCAAGAAGAAAAGAAACAAAAAAAGAGAAAATGAAGAAACAAAACTTTATTGGAAGAGTCCAAGTGAAAAAACAAACTCTTTGTACCTACAGAGCACTGGTTTTCTTGTTTTAATGTAGCCAGACTCCAATACACTTAGATGAAAGGACGATCTAGCTGTGCAAATTATGCGAAAATTCTCGTTTATATCTATACTTTCCTTTCTGACGATTCATTCTCTGAAGATTGTCAGACAAAAAAAGCTTTTGATTATGTTTTTAGCGCAATGTTGCAAATTTTTAAGGCGATTTTCAAGTTTTGTAACACAAAAAGATTGTTCTAATATATAATTCTTCACAAGCTCAATAAACACTGTTTACAACAGCTTAAATAGTTTTTCATGAAATAAACAGAACTTTTACTCAAAGTTCCAACTTAATTGAATCGAACAGTTCAGTGAAAGTTCCATTTATTTAATAAAGAAATATTTGTAATCTGTACATTAAGTAGTATTCGACGCGAGACACTTTTTCTTGCTCAACTGTTGAGTCCCTAAAAGGGATACGTTATGCGTATGATCTGATTTCAATGCTTTGTGATATCTTGTCCACATTTATGGACGTTAATGCTGCAACAGCAGAAGGTCTGGACACCCGTAAACCAAATCCATGATTATTCTCATTTCTTTACTAAAGAACGATATAATACTTTGCATATGCTTTGTGGTTTCTACCACTTTGTCTCCCTTTACGACGACAAGGATTAAATCTATCCAAACAAAGAAATACTTTATGCCTACGAAATTAAGAAACACAACACAATAAACCGAAGTACAGCACAATAAAATATTGAAAGTTATTTCAATGAGAGACTAAAATTCACTATACTCGGGTAGCAACTTCGGACATGAAACAGGAAAAAAAGATAAATGCTCAACCAAACTGACTCTTCTTTTGATATAAAAGTTGGATGAGAAATGAAGTATTAGCTTTCACAAGATCATCTGAACTTCTCTAAGACGATTAAACCAGGATATCACTGCTGGATACTAGCCTGCACAATGAATTATTTAAAAATTCTTTAGAATGAAAATTGTCCAGTTTTCAGTAGTCTGTCGTGTTCATTTGGGGAATTGTGATTTTATATAAGGAGAAGATTTTTCAGGATTTTTAGTATTTCATAATAGTATTTCGAAACGTCATATACTTGTTTTGTAAGATTGGTAAATAACTAACTTCATTAAATGTAGTATCTTGAATACTTTGACTTACGTAGTCATGACCGTATTCTGTTTGCTTTACAAAGGCAAATGTTTTAAGAACATGTGCAGAGATGCAGAAAAAACATCGTAAAATCAAGACTGCACCAAAATTTGATTAACATGGAAAAATTGACAATTCAAGCGCATAACAGTACAAAAGTCTGCAGTGGATTCATAAATTGTTTCCACCCTATATAGTAAACACAAGAGGAAGTCCTTTATTGGGGACATAGTGGAAATAATTTGCAAGCAGAGCCTACCAATGTTGCCGCATAAAGTTGTAAATGCAAGTACAGGAAAAGGTTTTCACTGTATCGAGAATGCTAAACGTGCGGTTGTAAGTACAAAAAAAACCCATTATGCAACCTGTTTGATGAAGCAGAAAGCATAAAATAACTTAGGTTTAAGTGCTTTGGCGGCATTCTAATCACAGCAGATGGAATACAAAAGATTAAACCAGAGACTACTATGGTGAAGGAAGCCTTCCTGAGGTAAAAGGGCATCTTATAAATTTTAATATAAAAACCAAGAAAGACCAAGACTGATGTGTCTTGTCTACTCTGTATGGCTTAAAGTATGGCTCAACTTACTAGACAACACCGCCTAATAAGAAATCGTTTTGAAACAGCATAAATGGTGTTCTCGAGACGAATCCTCGAAATAAGTTGGAGGGGAAAAGTCTTTAATAAAGTGATGTTGACAAGGGCAGGTGAAAGGAGAGGGCAGCTGACTAGTGTCAGGAAAAGACAACTTAGATCCCTTCTACACATCTTGAGGAAAACTGGTTTAGAGTGTATACTCGGAAAGAGAAACACAGGCATGCAGAGATTGACGTCTATATCTCATATAAGGAGCTAATCAACACCAATCCATGTAAAAATAACAGACAGACATCTGAAAAGGCATTTTGGATCACATCCTAGGAGGATTTCTCATATGGAGCGAGAAAGAAAGAAAGAAAGAGGGAGAGAAAGAAATTCTTCTAATAAGATGCTTAATTGTTTTGCGGTACAATGACTACTTTAGCCTTAAATAACATAGCTCTTGTGTTTGAGCCAACGTGCTGCATTACTGGCATACACAGTTGTTTTTACCTATAGCTACCCGTGGCTCCCCCTCCAAAATCCTCGTACGAAACACGTGTAGAAGGCATCATGAAGTATCTCAGTTGTTCAAATGGTGCTTTTAAAAATACAGTGGGATACTCAGTTGGCTTATGTGACCATAATTCTTGAAGAGAAAGACGATAATCTACAGTACAGTAGTCAACGGCTGAATTAACAAGTTGGCCATCATTTTGAAACAAAAGTCACAAGTGCAAGATGAAAGAAGTGAGTTTCCTCTAACGTAGTGTTAACAAGTCTTGTAGCAAACAGCTCAAGTAATACTGCAACAATATATTTGAGTCATCAGCTGTTCGTTTCTGTGTCAATTGTTTCAAAAAATATGGGGAAAAGTTTTTCAAATTATTTTGCCCAAGCAACAATTAAGGTATACTTGGATCAGCAAGATTAAAAATGCAGATTGAAAAGACAGAGATTTCTTTACTAGACATACGCCAGCAGTTTAATCAATGTATGAGTTCGATACATACAAAAGACGATGTTACCAGATAGCACAAAGATAATCCAAATAGCTTAACCATGCTCCTTGCTTTCAATGTGAACACAATTGATGACTGTTTTCTCAAATCAACTCCTAAACGTACTCTTAAACGACAGCTTTTAAAATAATGGTCTAATAATTTATCGTTTGATAAATAAGATATAAAGCCAAAATATGATTAGCGTTTTCAATTTTCTTTACACAAAATGAAAGTAGGGATAAACAACAGTACCCTTCGGCATTTAGTAGAGAATAAGATAAGACATAATCTATCAATGTTGGCTGGAGCAAAATGAACAAAACATTATAGAATTATTCGAAAAATACATTCAAATATACAATTACTTAGCATTATGTGGAGAGAGGGGAAAGCTCACCTTTTGAAAGCTTTGTTACTTCGTGCAAGGTAAGTGTAACAGGTAGGATGCTTTAATTATGACTCAAAAAGATAACATGCTGTCTTGCCATTTTCATAACATCATTTCAGCTCGTTTAGATTGACCATCAACCAGAAATTTAAGTAGCAAAAAATTTTTTAAGAAATTTCTTACAAAATGCACGACGCACAAAACTGAAGACCTCGCTAAGGATATCAAGGGCCTTAGAGTTGCTGTATAAGAGACTGAAGTTACAAAGATGAGATAGCTCTGATTCTTCACAGGTCAAAGGAGTTGCATGCAATTTTCAAGGTCAGTTACAGAGATGGACAACCTTGTTTAATAATTGACATCAGCAAGGAATTGACAGTAAAGATTATAGAGGGAAAAGCACAGTGGCTTATATACGGATAAATACTCAGAAGCGGAGACAAAAAATGTGAATGTAGGCCTCGATCAATGTGTAACTAGTTGTAAGATACACCGAGAATATAGAACGCAGGATAACGATTCAAAAACAACTTGTGAAGAAATGAGCAATATAAGTATTGCAAGGAGGCTCAAGCTTGACACGAGGAGAAAGCTGTAGTGCTTTGCATATACTATAGGAATCAGAAAGCGATTTATTAGATAGGGATACAAAACAAAGACTGAAAATTTTCGACTTTTCATAGTATTGTGTATGGTGAACAGTTTATACAGTGATAAACTAACAAATTCAGTATTGTTCAGACAAACGAGTGCGGAAGGAAAAAAACTATCAAGAAGAAAAACAAAAGCAACCTATCAGGTTACAAGAGCAGAAAGTCTTTACCAAGAATGGAAGGAGGGTAGCTTGCAGTCAAAAGAAAAAAAGGATAAATGAAGGAGGAAGGGGACGGAGTCAGGTGAATAAATGACGAGAAAATTGCAGGACTGGGGAAGATGAAAAACAGTGACAATCAATCTTCCTCGTAAAGATTAGAGCAGAAAGTAGACTATTGATCACATCATGGTCACGTCTGTCGTTAACTACATCACCAAAACCTGTTTAGAGTGAGAAATGATAGAACTTCTAAAATTTCAGTTTTACATATCCCATGGCTAATAATAGCCGAGGTAAAGAAAGCAGTTGTCACTCTTTCCCTCTTTTTGCCGGAGATGTTACCCTCGCCACACACGCGCACACGCACACATTTGAAGCACCCAAGAAGCCAACTGCTAAAAAAATTCAAATTACGCCCTATACGCTCCACATTTTTTTCCACACTTAACAATCTAGTCCAACGTGCATATACTTGTTTCCACCAATATCCTCAACTTCATCTCCTCATCTACTTCGTGATCTTCCTGATATATTTTTGCCTTCTCGTGACGTTAATGGTCTTTTTGCACTTGATTTTGCTTATCCTGGCAAACACTTCTGGCTCATTGTTTTGTATTATTTTACTTTCTCAATAAACTCCTTCACTTTTTGTCTGACTCTTTTTTATCTTAATCCTAATCTTGTCTCTTCTGGTTCTATTTGGCATTAATCGGCCCATGTCAAGCCAAGTTAATGTTAGTTTTCTTTTATGGTGTTTTATAGGTGCCTTTGTCTTTGCCTATACGCCATCGCTAATAGCAGGATTATGTGCTAGTCTTTTTTCTTATTAAACTTACTTAAAATTTTCTTATCCTTTCAAAAGATGCTCATAGGAGATGACCCAAGCATAATTTATGTGACTAGGAATCTGTTCTTAGATTACATTCCGGTAGATCATCAGATGGTAGCCTTGTTGTATTGCGCTTCAGCTCTAACACAAAAACACTGAGTAATACTCCCCCCCCCCCAAAAAAAAAGTGCTAGAAATACTATCTTTCGGTTGGATACTTTAACTGTACATTCCACGTGAAAATATTCGTCTTGATTCTCAATAGCAATTACTTTGTCCGGGCAATTGCATGATCATGGCAGGTTTTTCGTGACAGTTTGTCCACTTTCCTCGCTTGAATATGGTAGTATCGGATAAACTTGTAAGCTATACCTTTCTTTAATGTTTCTTAACTGATTTCAATACCTTTATACTCACAAGAACAATACCACTTACTATTACTGATTGAAATGCTAGGGAATTAGTAAATGTAATTATGTATGAGTGTTAAGTCAAACCAATATTATGGTGGCAAGTGTTAAGTGTTAAGCTGAGTTTTTGGCGTTTTATTGACAGAGTCCAATGTAGATTGACTTGGTCAAGGCCAATGCCTACGTACTTGAAAACGGCCGAGACAGGGCGTTAAAAAATATTAGCAACAAAACTAATGTTGGGACTTTCAGTGAATATATGACTTTATTGTACTTGTATATCCTGATGCCTTAATGGTAAATAAAATTCATTTAAAGCAGAGAATATTACTAATACTTTACAGTACTTTCTTATCCTTGTCCTATCTGATGAAAGAAGTACACTTGTGGCATAAAATTTTACAAAGTCGGTACTGTTGAATCCCAAACTCGTAGAAATCTTATCTGCATAAAGTGCTTTCATTCCATAACAAGTGCTTTTATCCAAGAGTGACTGTATTCGAGAGAATGTTATCAAATGGACAATAGAAATCTTTTGATAAGACTACATAAGCAATGACCAACTAGCAATGCACTACTGAGCTTGCCCAGAGGACGTTTCTCAGGGCAAACTTAAATTTTCTCTCCCAGTGGCAATTGGTTATAACATACAGGGATGTTTAAAGAAAAGGAGAATCAAAACTGATTTTGTGGCTTAACAATCAGTGATAGATCATTGGAATACTAATTGTAAGAATATTTGACACGAAACAGTCTGCAAACAACGCAGACAAACTAATACTTTGTCAACTTTGATTTTTAAAATGGTAAAAAGTATTACCAAAAAATTGTAGTGAGCCACTGCAAAGAGTGCTCAGTAGCAGGAGCTGCCACTGTTCATGTCTTAGTCAATGGATTGATAATTTTGCGTGCCATGCCATTGCCACAAAGCTGTCTATTTCTATTGGAAAATTTTTACAGAAGACTATTGCAAAGATAAGGTTTATTAGAGCATCCAAGCCTTTAGCATCAAAGGCATATGATTGTTTTATTGTTTCAAAGGATTTCCCTGAATTGAGAGATCAAACTCTATTGATTTACTAGCTAAGCTTAGATCTCAATATCAGTTGAATCGATATCCCCAAGAAGTCTTCGATTGTATCCGTAACAACCAAAAGAAATTCTCTAAAATACAACAGCTTTGCCAGAGTTGGCTATCTTAACTGCATCGACAATGTTTTAAATGAAAATAGGTGTACACATATTTCTAAGATCAATTTTATACGTCAAAATGGTATGTTAAATGCGTCTCAGTACTATACGCTTTCAAACATCATTAAGCCGATTTCATCAAACTTATTACCAATGTCAGCAAGCCTCCAGTCGACCGAAATGCTTGATGAAACAATTGTATTGTGCAGTGACAGCCATATATTAAACTGTCAGGCGCCTAGAACTGATGATTACTAAGATTATGCAGCTTAGATCGTAGTAACGAAACAGCACATTAAAAGTTTCTCATCCTGAAGGATTTTTATAATACAGGAAGCTATGGTACTTTTGAATATTAAGCTTGCAATTGAAATACAAAATAAAGATATGGGGTCACAAGCCATCAATTTACACTCTTAATGTTTAAACAAGGTCTTAGGATGGCGAAAATGTACTCTGCTGCCCAGCATGGGCTTAAATTGCTCTTTATTCAAAAACAAAGAATGGCGATAAAACACGGCATCTATTTAAGGGGAACATTTCCTAATCCTTAATCACTGTGGTTTGCTAATAGGCAACAGACAGGATTTTTAGCAGGCTTCCATAGCTTGGCTCAAATTATTATTTGTATATCATAGAAAAGCATACTTACTTATAATTAGCAAAGTCACTTTGCTTGCAATACATTATTTTACAATAATATTTTCGTTTTCAGTTTAGTACTTTTCTCTGTTTTAAAGACGGACAAAACAGATAGAAGGCTTTTCTAATAAAGCTGTCCCTTCCCTGTTGCACTTAAGTGTAATCATTAGCAAAAGGGGTTTGTAGCAGTAAATTAAAAACTAATCTTTGGAACTCAAAAACCTTTGAAGATGCAAGGCAGTATAAGTTGGATTAGCTTTACCATGTTCCTTCTCTTGCTCAAACAGGTTGAAATCTGCACTAATAATTATTTTTACATCTCCCTTTTGTAACGTCTACTGTTTAAGTCATTTACAGTCGTAATTTAGGTATATTGCATAAGCCACCGTCATATCCCTGTTGTCTAAATTGATAGCCATGTTTATATAATACAAGTCTGATTGCAAAAGATACTAATGATTATCATGATGAGAATTATTATTGAGGTTTCAACTGTGTACCATCTGATATTGAATAGGAATTGAGAAATTCTGCTGGTGATCTCATCTTTATCTCGAATCTATTTTGAATCATCTCTAATCTTGTCCTTTGTCTTCAAGCACAGAACATTACATTTGTATCTGTCATAGATCACATAATTTACATTAAATGTCAAATCTTGATTTCCATAGTTAACCATACTCAATAAAAAAAACTTCCTAGGACTCCGTCTCAGACTTCGTTAATATTCTAGCACCCATTTCCTTTAATACAGGTAGTATTCTCCCATTCTGTTAGTGATTTTAATTCGCTTGTAAGCTTTTAAGAAGTTGTCTCAATCTATGCTACAGACAATAAAAGGCGCTGTTTACCATGATAATGTTAAACAGTAATTTATCTGATTTTCCCATTCATTACTGCTTTTGGGCCTACAAACCAAGGCTAGCTTATTTCTTAATCACATGTTGCGCAAAAGAGAGCTTCCTAACCTGTGTTATTTCTATTGACTAGGATTTAACCTGCTTTTATGGTATATTCCTTCATAGCATATTCTGTTATAGTATATTCTTTTATAGTATATTCTGTTATAGTATATTCTTTTATAATATATTCTGTTATAGTATATTCTTTTATAGTACATTCTGTTATAGTATATTCTTTTATAGTATATTCTGTTATAGTATATTTCTTTATAGTATATTCTGTTATAGTATATTCTTTTATAGTATATTCTGTTATAGTATATTCCTTTATAGTATATTCTGTTATAGTATTTTCTTTTATGGTATATTCTTGGGTGTTCCCTTCTTTTCCTTTCATGTATTTTCAATCAATTTTTCTTACGAGTTGTTTGCACATACCTGCCCAAAATGAGGATTTGCTTTAATTTCGAGAGAATTTTGCAAGTTACTTACTTAGGTTTTATTTTGTCCATTTTCAAAACCATGCTGTAAGTTGAATAACCATATGGAATTAAAACAAATGTGAATACATTATTAAAGGACCTGGGAGTATATATCTACTATTTTTCACTTTTTCGGAGAATCCCAATGTGCAGTGGTGAATTTTTAGTAACATATGCTTAAACTGCTTTTTGAGATGTTGATACACAGGTACACATCGACAGGGAAGAGGGGTGTTTCAGATAAAAATTATTTGATTTCGCAAAAATGCGAAACTCCAAAAACGAAAGGTTTTATGAAAGCTTCTCTCGCCATAGTAATTGATGTCAGCTGTAACTGTCTTAGTTTGACATTGTAATGTGAGTTCTGTTCCTATTGAAGTACCAATTCTCCTTTTTATATGTTTAGTTTAAATTTTTATATCAATGTTCGTTGTTATGGCTCAGAATACTCTGTGATGTATGAAGAGATTTAGGGAAGAAACCAAAAGATGCGACATTTTGTATTTTGAGCTGTCGTCGCATAGTGGATAAGACAACGGTCTTGCAAGTCAGTTGTTACGAGATCAAATCCACCTCACTACAAACAAAAGTCTACTCGAGTAAGGAAGTCACTTCGTAGTAACCTGGCATGGAAATTAGCCACGCTTTGTAATGAGTATGCTGCAAAATTTCCAATGGCAATTTTACAGGTTTAATTTCTTAAAAAGTCCCCATCCTTATAGAGTGATTGTTAAGTCCGGTGCAGCCCCTTGTAGTTTGCTCACATGAAAGTATTTTAAAGATTTGGTAGTTAAGGCTCTGGGAAGCAAACAAAAAGATGTGATAGATTTTTTTCTTATCACAATTTGAGACCTTCTTACTTTGGTTATTACAGATTTGTTTAAACATGAAGGATATGTTAAACTCTAGTTTTAACTCAAATAGAAATAAAAACAACAGAACCAAAACGTGTACCTTTATTTATTGTCAGAGCTGAGAGAAAACCTAGTCTTCGGATAAGGAAATTGGGTGTTCTTGATACCCTAATCGTTGGCTTCACAAAATTTTCTAGCATTGCTCCAAGAATATTGTCTTCCAAATATCCTATTTGTGGGCTTGGAATATCCTCCAGAAATAAAACGTACAATTCATTCAGGCGTTGTAAAAAGACTGGGTGACTTGCATCACTTTCCAATCATGTAGTTAATGTGATAATTTGAGCTATTTAGTTGACATTCTGATAGATCACAAAAAGTCGAGGTGTATGTTACGTAATAATGTTATCCATTTTTTAGTTATCCTAGATCTTTTGAGTTCTGCAGTTTACAAGCCCAGTTAAGAAATAGTTAGGAAATTAAACAGCACTTAATATTTTATTAACCAGTAAATTGGCCCAAAGAATGAGGTATGCTTTCGCTTCCATGACGGTGGCTGGGATACTGTTTAGTATATGATTTTAGTTTTTTGTTAATCTTATCAATCTTATAACCTCCTACCAGAATAGGTTGTATAGCGCAATATTTATTCCTAAAATGATCACCCCAAATTGCATGTTGTTAGAAGAATTATGCTTAGAAAATATGGAAATTCAGTTGTGTCTTTGGGAGTCAAATAATGCAATTAAACAACAAAAATGATAAATTATACGTAAGATTAAAGTTGAATGGCAACTAAAATGTCTTTTGCTTATTAATTTTACAAGCTAAGAAGAATAGTTACATGGATTAAGTATATATCGTGCATTAGGGTGTAAGATATATGTCATTTTAAAACTACTTGATGCACCGTCTTAAAATCTTAAGGCAAATTTTAGCGGCAATTACCCATTTGATAACATTTGTGCTTCTTTTTTCTACTTTTGTATAGCGTAAAATCCACACGTTTGGACACAGAATAAATTATTAGCCAATTTAATTTAACAATAAGTCATTTTCTATTTAAATGTATCCTTAAAGCAACTGATAAGCACAATTACAAGCCAAAGCAAAAAATCGTTAGTGGCCTCCAAGTAAAATAGTTTTCAAGGTATTTACCTTTAAGATATAAACGTGTTTGCTGCCAAATATAGCACATCCTTTCATTTGAAAGGACACAGAAATAAAACTTTGCACTTTTAGATATATTTGAATCTCTAAGGTGTGCTTCAGGTGCCTATAAAACAGAACAAGTTTAAAAAAGTAAAATTTACGTCAGTGACCAAATGTTTAATCATGTTGCATTTTAAAATTTTCTGTAAAAAATTTCTGAGAGCTTTAGTAACGAAACATTTTGTATATTCTTTAAACATTGTAAATAATGTGCTCCGCTATAAGGTGTATTGACATTTTATTTCCGAGGACAGTCACATTGTAAGTCTCAAATATCATAATAACAATATAGTCTAATCTTATATATTGCAATCAAAGGTGTACTAGCTATCTAGGTTATGATGAAGAAACATTATGTAGGGATAGATCTAAAAACAGCACTTGAAATGCTTGCGAATGACTGTAATTCTAAATGTACAAAATGGGAGTTTTTAAATAAGACGTGAAGTGCTGTTTGGCAAAAAGACTTGATTCACATGCTTGTTATATAGCAACGCTTGAAATACATTCAAACAAAATACACTCAGCTATTGTAATAAAAAATGCTACAAGAAAACCGCAACAAGCAAGTGGTTTGGTTGAGAAAGTTATAAAGAGTATCAATGGCACACAGAGTCAATATACCGGTCTAGAATTGTTAAATGCCATCATAAAACCTGCAGCCCTTATTATCCTTGCGTTCAAACGGCAGAATGGATTGCCCCCACCCATTTAATTGCCAAAGAGGAACTAAGCATTTCCAACTAAGGAACGCATACATTTTCTGTCAAAGCATTTCAGACTAAGGAATACAAATATTTTCTGTCATTTTCTGGTGAGTTTCGTAAATACAGATTTGGCTTCCTTTAAGATGTATTATTTGAAAATAGATTTTTATGATCTGTGAAATATTGATATTGCAGGGGAAAATAAACTTACTTACAACAGATTCTGTAATAAGGATTAAATTTTCGCTGATTTCAAAGGGAAACCGAGAAAATCTCATAATTGACAGATGAGGAAAGCACTGATTTTCTTTGAGCCTAAATCCAGTTTACAGTTGATTAACGCATAGTTTTGGTGCATTACCAGTCTCTATAATTCTTCAAACGTATTTAGGACATACTGAATTATTCTCATGCGTAATCTAATAAGCACACACTAGCAACCCGCCCTGGTAACACAGATTGCCTTATCATTTGCCTTTTCTATTCAAATCCCCCTAATATCCTAACAGAGGTTATTATGGTTTTCTTTGAAATACATATGCCAAATATTGCAAAATACATCAGAGCTCACAAAAGGAAATAAGCGAACTAGAGCTGAAGAGCGGGTCTGCACACAGCACGTGGATGTTTGTAGAATACCGCTGTCTCATAATGCAAGTATTTTGCAGAGAGTTCTTGCAATCCACACAAAAAAGACAAATGTATTCTTAAGTTCATATTTATAATAAAAACAAATCAAAACATGATTAATTAGACATCCAATCTCGTTTTTGTAGCAAATATTGCTAATTACGTCTTTTTTTTGTTCAAAGTAAAGAACTTTTTTCTTTTCAATGAGTAGGTGTTCTATGGCAAAACACAAACTATTTCCTCTACATCGTTGTAACCTGTGAGTTTCAAAGATAAATCCATTAGCATTAGAGATAAAAGACTTAGCTTGACGCAAAAAGAATGCGAAAATCTTAACCTTACCAACACTGTGGAAGACCAACGTCTATTCTCAAAACCGTAAGGCAGACAAAATGCAATGGATGGGTTATTAAAGGGGATGTGTAGGAGAACGAATTATCGTACAAGTATGTTGAATGATAAACAACCAATAAATTGTTGCCAGTGACGGCTGCATTGGAAGAATGCTTGCTTGATTGTTGCTGTATGTTAAGACATCGCCATATAATAAGAGGGCTTAAGTGGGTTCTTTTGACTTGAGTGCACTACATGTTACAAATAGAGTTCAAATATAGTCTATAATAATATTGCTTTATGACAAAAGTGTTAATAGTGGCTTTGATCAGTTCACTCGAAGCTTTAAATTTTAAGTTCCTTCGTTAGAACGTATTGCTCAACAAAGAAATGAGTCACCGAACTCGGTCTCAGAGGACATCAAATTTTTAAACAAAGCCAATATTCAGTTCCTTCTTTTCATATCGGTCAATTTATTTCACACGCCTTTCCAGTGTGCAAATTCTGTTGGAAAACGTAAAAATTGGTCTTCCAAATCAAGTGTTTATATAGCAAATGAACTTTTAACAAGACCTTGTCATGTCTAGCAAACAGAGTGACATTTGTATACAATATGCCAAAGTTCAAATACCATACACTTCGCAATGACCTTTCGTAACTTACTTGCATTCAACCGTACTTTTCAGACCTTACATATTCAGTTCCTTCTTTTCATATCGGTCAATTTATTTCGCACGCCTTCCCAGTGTGCAAATTCTGTTGGAAAACGTAAAAATTGGTCTTCCAAATCAAGTGTTTATATAGCAAATGAACTTTTAACAAGACCTTGTCATGTCTAGCAAACAGAGTGACATTTGTATACAATATGCCAAAGTTCAAATACCATACACTTCGCAATGACCATTCGTAACTTACTTGCATTCAACCGTACTTTTCAGACCCTACATATTCTACCTTCTTTTGAAAGGGAGCTTTATCGTTAAACGAAATCAAAGTTGTAACCATAATTTACTTGAAAAAAGCGCATTTTCTTTCACTTTCTTCATCTATGACTCGAACCAAACGGGTTAGACAGGCAACACATATCTTTGTCCGAGCTAGAATACCTTCTTGCATTTTTGCGTATAAACCTTGGTATCTATGAAACCTGAAATAATCAAATAATTGCTACGTTCTGGCTTTGAAAAATGTAATTGTAAGTGTTTTTCGTGATTTCTCGATTACTTAGGATGCCACACATAAATAGTAGGACTTAGCTAAAATCGGATTTTTAAATGTTTACACATTTAAGATCTTCATTTAAAATATTGTCTATGAGGAGCATCACTTGTTTTAGGGTTAACGTGATTAAATTAAAGTGAAGTTGAATAAAAGTTAGTTTTAGAATAAATCCTTAAATGGTTAGTTTTAAGCTCCGCAGAAACTTCAGATAGAACAACAGGTAAGTTTGATGATATAAAGCTGAAATTGTGGTAGCTATTTTTAGTCAAAGGCAATTGTTTCTTAGTTTTATGTTCAATAACTGGAAGTTCCATGGTGCAGTGGAAAATTCGACACAAGTTGTAGCAAGACTAAATAGGAGACAAGGTACACAAACTGTAGAATACATCTTTTCAGATGTTAAACAGAGGTTTTTGTTGATATCGTTTATCCGTATGTCTTATTATTAAATATTTTGAATACAAATTAGTCCTCATTATATATTCAACACAAATTAAAACAGTTTACATGGAAGTTAACAGGTTTACTTAAAACACTTACTCTCGATATTTTGTCCCTTCATTTTCATTTATTGCACTTACAGGGTTTACCTTTCGTTAAAGTAACTGTGTGAACAGCTTCGAAAGTGGTCTCGGCATGCTAGGTAAAATAATTTGAATAAATATCTCGTCTTTTCGTGAATTGAAAGTAAATTTTTGCCGATAATACAAGCTTATTTAGAAAGAACAAATTCCAATTGATAAATCTGAAATATACGTTTTTGAAGGATACGTTTTTCACGAGTAAAAAATACCCAAGTTCAGTTACAACAACTTGGTTTTCCATTTAAATGAAATATATGAAGAGTGTTACTCACTAGGTTCTATTAGCTTCAGTTAATGACCCAGACGGTGTCACCTTATATTATTTTTAGCGACGACCTAAAATAGCCAGTCCACACAGAGTGTATTGGTGACACATTTTATGCCTTCAATAAAGAATACAGGCATTTTTGGTGTATTTATTCATTATTACTTGATGTGCAGTTGTTTTACCGCGTTTGTCCTCCACAAATCAACTATACCAATAATAACCGAATAAACCGTCTTCTGTACATGATTAGTAAATACGTTCTACTTCTTGCAAGTTAGATGAAATTGTTTGTTAAATATGTATGCTTTGCTATCATGTATATATTCATACAGTTCTAAGTGAATATACAATACTTTGACATGTTAAAAAGAGTTCAGTAAGTATATTCTTTCCTTACTCGAAATAACAAATAATTTTCTTTTGAAATTCCTGTTTCCTATAAATCAGGTTCGCATAGCTTTGGCTAGTGCTTTTTATTTCCCGTACAAAAATACAAAGTGAGTTGGCTTTTAAACGTTTTTATACTTAAATTAAAGTGTACATGAGACATCTTCTCTCAACAGCTCTATTTTACTGTAAAAAATTATTCATGCTAATAAGTGTAGCAATTTTGTATAACAAAGAAGTACATATAGACAGGAACTTTATCATGATATAAGTCGTATGCTTTTTATGAGCTACGTTTCGAGAGACACTTCTCCCATCATCAGGCTTTTTTTCCCCTTCCTTCCTCCTGTTTTTCCGTCGTCCATTGTGGGCATGGTAAGCAACGGAGGGATGAATAATCAGCCTGCCGTGTCTCGCCGTGCCCACTAGGCACTCTGGCGGTAAAATATCTTTTTCCTCCTCCTCC
>JANTCA010078492.1:0-11109 GCA_024741275.1 Chironex yamaguchii
AATTAGTGTTTTAGCTATACACAGGTCATCCTGTACAAAGAACTCAATCCACTGCATAGAGTTTGTACAACAAAATGAATTGAAAGTTATTTAAAGTGATTTTACAATGTTACTACTATTTGATCGCAACATTTTACATTGTCAACTTTTTTGCAAGGTAGTAATCGCAAATATGTCTGTTATGTCCTTGTGGTCAAGTTGCAAAATTAATTTCTTTGCAGCGTTCAACAGGATCAAGGATCTACGCCTACTTTGTCCTGTTTTTACTAGTTCAAGCTCTAAATATGTTTGGTCATGGTATGTAGATCTAATTGGGAGTAATTCTGTACAATTGAAACACGTTTGAATAAGATGTTTGTAGGTAGAATTTCTGCAATGCTGCTATAATGCAATATCCACGAAGAAATTCTTTTGATCCAAGGCTGCATTTGATATAGCTGAGGCTTAAGTTAGTGAGCGCTCGTTCAGACCAAGACAAGTTTGAATGAACGAAGATTCCTCATGCTTGAGCTTTTGCACATTAAGGCTTTGATGAGTATTGCTTTGTCACATTTTGTCACTTGAATGGTAAAGTAAATTCTTCTCAGCAGCAAAGATCTCTCAATCAAGTGATTTAAAATATGCAAGAATTCGCCAATGCATCACAAAACGTTCATTTGTATACAAGACCTGTGTTAACTGCAACATGAAAAGTTATACTTCTCTACTGCAATAAAATTAGTAGCGTGGTGGAAAGCTTTTATCTGGCATCCTGTGCCCTTACATTTCTTCTTATCAAGAAAATCGTTCTCTTCAAGCCCTTTCTTCCTGCATAACTGTTCTGAAAATTTCAAAAATTCACTAAAATTTTTGTGAAATTAACTTTACCTGCGCTGTATGACTCAGTCGAACAGATGTAAGAAGGACTCTTTTATACTGCAAATAAGATTATAAGACATACATGGCATCTGATAGTTTCATTACCGTGAACTCTTGACTGGCAGCCTTCTAGTGTCCCAATGATAGAATCGAATAATTTGCCATCTTCTACAAAGACATTTCGATATGACTACCATGTTGTCATAGGGACTACTTGTGGTCTATGCATTGGTGAAACATTGGCTAACTTTTACTTGTAAATAACGTTTTTCTTATGAATAACAGAAGAGGCCGTAGTTTGCCTAAAATGCTTAACGATAATTTTCCCTAATAGATGAACTACAAGCCTCCATAATGACGTTGTTGCAAATCTCGTCAAAGTGTTAAGTGTAAAGGCATTGTGGATTCGCTTTTTGAAACGCAACTTTACTCCTTTGCCCTCTCCTTTCAGTAAAGACACTTCATTCTATGACTATGCTACTGCACCGCTCAAATTTATATTTCCTTTTTTTTAAACTTGTCTTTGGTGTGTCTTGATTATTCATGGGCACATCTGCGTCATCTTAAAAACTTTCTTAAATTCTGAATATCACATGTCACTATTTGTTAACACTTGGCTCCTGCAAGGTAGAAATTATGTATTTTTAAGACAGCATACGTAGCTTTTTGAGTCAAAATTGATTAAGAGAAGCTCCAATCCAAGCCTCACACATGCTATCCATTAAATAGAAATAACGAGGCTCTTGTCATTTTAATGCGAACGAATTACATGCATCTTAAGAAAAGAAACCTATTTAAAGTAGAATGTAGTGCAGAGGAAGAAAAATAACAAGGGTCTAAACTTTTTTTCGGGTATAAAGGCTCAGAAGAACAAGGTATACTGAAAATTGCAAAGCTGATAATAGTCGTTCAGGAGAAAGTGGCATCCGATACCTACAAATCATAACAAAGCCTCTTTGTCTGTCTACCATGTCTACTAATTAACGTGATACTACGGAATTTTTGCAGCATGTAGGCATAGTTGTTTATGTAGTATCGTAAAAATCAAAGACATCAGAAGAGCAGGTCATACAGATAGAATCGAGTAAAGGTCAGATAGAATTCCTTTTAAGACGTACAAAATGACAATCCTGGAACTTTTGAGAGCAGTCTTTCAACAGTGGCCCGCTGGCTGCCGGCCACTACCCCTCTGGTCAATTTGTTTTCATCCGCTTGTCCTTCCAAAATTTACGTATAACTTACTATTCAAAATAAATTTTTGGTTTGACGTCCTGTGTATATGACTGGATGTTGGTTACCCTGGTCAAGAAGTTCGATTCTGCTAATTTACTTGACCTCAGAGAAAGGACGTGTATAAAAATGTTATGCTGAGTGGCAGTGCTAAAGGGGGGGTAGGTCTGAGACAACACCCTTTAGGTCATACTAAAATATTAATAAAAAAGAGCAAAAACGTCTCCCTTAAAGTAGTGCCGAAGACTTCGTAAAGTAGATTGTTTTTTTTATAACGAAGCAAAATGTTTATTTGCTCAACATTTAGTAAACAGAATCCAATATCCCTCGAGCATGCTAACCAACTCAATGTTCTTGTGGCATTGGTAAATTTGTCCTTGTTGTTCTGGAAAGGATCTTTCTCTACAAAAATTACCGATAGTATACTAAGAATTGTCGTAAGGAGATTAGGAATTCCTAGGCACAATCTAGTAAAAACTCCGAGATTTTGCCTTGTTATAATTTTGCTTTAATCAGTTTCTTCATCCATAGATTTCCATCTCAAAGACACCCTCTTTAACAAACGTAAACAGTTTAATTGTTTTCAAGCAACAATTTGATTTTTTTAACTTCTCGTGCTGTCTACAAAATAGATACCAGACAATAGTAGTGAGTAGTGGGCAGTGGTGAGTCCCTAATCATTGTCATTTGATCTTGCCTCGAGCTCTTTCAAGACATTATCGATGAATGTATACTGTCATATATAGTGTCATATATACTATTATCGTGTCATTTCCATACTAACACAGTTTGCTCTTTCTATCAAGTTTCCCATTTCAGTTTCAACGACATGTCGCGAATAGATTAGCAACCTAAAAAAAATTGGCATGTTAACTCTTACAAAATAACTAAAACACTTTATCTCAACGTGCATACTTAAATCTACCTAACAAAAACTGTGCCAATTTTCATATTACCTAAATTGGTACCTACGTTCTAGCCATGTTGACTCACGTGACTCAGTACTACCAAAAATGCCTTGGCAATCTATAGATATTCTAGATATAAAAATTAAACAACAGTCTTATAGATATCTGTGATAGTTATGATTCTTGCGCAAACCTGTCTAGAAACCTCGTTTATCAGCCTGCATATAATGTGATCGGTTCCTGTCCTGTCATCTACAAGGGGGTCACTGTCAAGTCTAGCTCGTGTAGTGTTTTTGTAGATAAAGCAATAAACTCTGTACAATGTACTACACAACTCCAGGAAAAACCACGGTTATGAGAGTCTTCATACAAACTTACAGGCAGAGGGTTCAACATTACTTTCAGTTACTATACTTCAGAGCTTTGAGCACTTCCAGCACAGGAGAATACTTGGAGATGACTAAACGTGCCTCTACCCTTGACCATCGTCGTGTAAAGAAGAGTTTTGGCACAAAATCTTTTCTTTCTCCGTACATTTCTACCTTAATTCTAAAACATTGTTGTCTATCTTCTTTTGTTTTTCCGTACATTTCTAGCTTAATTCTAAAACGTTGTCTATCTTCTCGTCGGCAACAGTATTATTATTATTATTACTATTATATTCTACACACTCAGATCAGATTTTGCAATACATTATTGTCTGCAGAAGCAACAATCTTAAGACATTGCCTTTGTCTTGACTCCATCCACCACAAGTTTATTAGCGGACATGAGTAGAAAAGAACTTAAGTTACATTTGTGTACTGGTCTACAACTCTACTGTGAAACACATTTTAATTGCTGTTCATAAAAGACGCATTGTCAAAAAACTGTTAAAAATATTTGATAAAATTCACATTTCGTATAAAATTATGAATAAGCAGAAGGGGTTTTCAAAATCCTGTGAATGCAAAGTTGAATAGTGTACAAACTCTACAATAAAGAACTTCCAATACTAAGTCCTTTTTGTAGAATTTCACCTTACGCTACAGAACAGAGCAACTAGCCCGCTGCCATTCACGTCGTACAACTTTGCCTCCACTTACAGTGCATGTCACGGAATACTACTCTAAAATGTTAGTAAAGCGCCCATTTGTTACAGTGTGTAGCACCAACTTCACAAACTACGTCCTGATCTTATAACGTGCGCGTTCGTGGCTTGGACCGAAAAGCTTAACTCATCGATTCCTCTAATTCAGGCCAGTCTTCTTTGTGACCACATTCGTTTAAAAAATTCAACTTAATACTGGATTAAATCGCTCAAATTGATTTAAAATAGCTTTGGATGATCGTAACATAATTATCTGAGACCAAAAATTGCACTCCAACTTTGAGCGCCTTCTTTTGAAATCAAAACCAGCTTTAAAGAGGAACAACAAACAACAACAACAAGATACACATAGCTACAATGGCCCTCCTTTTGCACAAGGAAAAACATAACTTTGGTATCCGGGTCCCGCTTGGAAAGATCGACTTTATTAACCTTGCAAACAAACGGATGGCGAAAGCAACATCGCTTATTCCTCAAAATTGTAGTAATTTCCTCAAAATTAAATTAAATTGTCATAAACATGTACAGAAAAAATATATTGCTGCGCTTCTCTTGCTTGGAAGAAAAGTAAAACTACTAGTTATTATCGTGGCAATTACGCTGCAACGGTATGTTGTACAGTGACTAAATGTATGTGTGTGTCTGATACTTCTACCAAACTAATATCATGCTTCCTTTGCAATGCGGTCGGCAACAACATTATCTAGTTCACCTACTTCTGCTTCCTTCGAAAGGAGCTAAAAAGAGACGTTTCTCTACGTTGTTCTTTTAGTGAAAGATCTCTGATACTAAACATCGTCGGCACAACAAAACCATCTTTCAAACGCGTCAAGACCTCAAATGCTGCCCTGGTTCCACTCTGAATTGCTCCGTCGATATACCCTCGCCAAAGTGTCGCAGTTTCTGTTCCTGCCCAGTGTATCCTAAATGAAATAAGTCAAAAATTAGAGCCAAGGCAACCACTTCCATCAAAGGGCAGCCACGTCGTATAAAGTAACTTCTGTCGTAAGAATTACAATGACTGTAATGGCCACCTACCTGTACGTTTGCGGGTGTGCGCGAGTGAATGTTACGTTTATCTTACATATGGTTAACTGTTTCCTATTGTTTGCTCACAGATATAAATCAAAGTAAATCTTATGATACCAGTTAATGCTGAAAAACTAGATGGTGTGGGAAAAGCAGCGAGACGAATACAAAGCCAGCATTTTAGATAACGACACCAACCCAAGGTGAGTCCTGCTAAGTCACTGTAAAAGGAAATAGAGAAAGATGAAAATATCGTGAATCCCGAACCCTAGTAGGTCAGCCTGCGTTAAGACTAACAAAATCAGCAGAGTTTGGGCATACAACTGCATAAGTTTGTTCTGCTCATTCAGCAACCTCGTTTCCATTTTAAACTTTGCCAAGCAAAGATTTTGCGCTTATTATCTTCTAGAAATACCTCGCGCGAAAAGTAAAACGATTGGCCGCTTCCTCTGGCCAATCAAATTACCAAAAATTGGTAGATGATTTGATCACTTTAAACACAGAGGGAAACAGAAAAAATTTCAATACTCTTAAAACGAAACAAGCTTTGCAGTTGGTAGCTCAGAATCGATTGATTTGATAAGTAAAGTCTGAGTGCAGGCAAAGGAAAGATATAAAACGTAATAGAATTACAACTATGAAATCACTGAAACGAGAATGCAATGGTAATAAATAAATTGCATCTCGTCTACTATTCTTGTGGCTAGCAACCTAAGAAACGTCTCTGTGTGGAGTTATACGAAGCACAAAGTATGAACACAATTTCGTTTCCCTTGAATCTTTACACAGGTAGTCCTAGTTCCAAACAACTTCAACACATGATTAAATGAGATATGGCGTGGCTTTCGGAATCATAACAAAAAATGCTTCTACAGCATACAAAACACATCATAGCGCAGTACAAAAGACACCATAGCGGAGACTCGAGATGATATAGCCAAAGTCAGAGAGGTCTGGTAGTTAACCAGCTTTGGCTTAGTAAATTATACTGCATACAACAGACGAATACGTCCTACTGTGTCTCTTCAGTTCTGCTTCACGGCGCCTACGTATTCGATAATACGACAACAGTTAAGTATAATAAGAAGCACTCACAAGCCGTATACTAGATATTCTATATGTAATTACTAAAAAATCCTTCTCGGCGGTGCTGTGAGCAATTGGCTTTCATGAATAACGGACTCTAAACAGTTGATACAATACCTGGAAAACTCGAGATTTCAGAGTTCTTAGTGTACTGAATGAAGTGAGGTGTAAATGACAGCACTTTATTAAGTTTTTCCCTTCGAGTGGAAAAATATTTGTCTTACAAAAACAAAAGTGCCCTGTCAGGAATCAAACTAAAGCTCAAATTAAAGGGGAATAAAAATGTTTTACCTAAGTTTGCCCACCTTGTAACCGGATACTTTTCAGTTATCCCCTGCCCCAATTCGAACATGGCTTCAGATTAAGTTAGAGGTAGCCTAACCAAATTCAAATTCAATTTTGACGGGAGGGGATGACTCAAAAGATTCATAAACTGTTGCTTTAACTGTACTATGAAACACGAAGACGGCATATATTGTACTAACCAGGAATAGCTACCCTTACCTAGAAAATTAACACAGTAAAGATTTTCCATCATAAGTGGTATAGTGGTATAACGGAGAAAACGATCAAGATACTTATAAAAGACAAGATTACAACTGGATCAAAATAAATACTCTATCTTAGTAAAAGTAAAATAAATAAATTAAGGTATAAAGACCGAATGTGTGAGATAAATCAAAGAGAACCACTTCAAACAGTTTGGCAATGTTTGCCATCCACGTTTCATAAGTTTTATTTCCTGAGCCAAAATGAAGAGCATGATAGCTCAATGGTAAACGATCTTTCGTAGATGTACTAGAAACGTTCCTCCGGAAAAATGCATTATAACTTGCATAAGAAACCCATACGAGTTCACAAGCACTTACCCTTGGTGGTAGCATCTCCGCAAACCTTTTCTGAGTGGCACTTCTCACTAAGGTTACTAAATTGCTAAGTATTGAATATTATTTTAAGCAATTTAGTATCACGTTTATCGCACTGGTGAAAACTTTGTTACGACGACCCTCTCGTATTTTACGTATGGTGAAAGCTGTTCTTCAAAATTATGAGTTTACTATACTATGCTGTCGTTCTTTGGAATAGAATGGTCAGCTTTGTACACGATATTAAAACTACAATCGTGCTCAAAAGATTCAACAAGGATAATAGATTTGAAAATCACCTTAAAAATTTGCGACATTGCGCAGAAAAAATACTTAAAAGCTTTTTTCGTCTTACAGCCTTCAGAGTACGAATCGTCAAAAAGGAAAGTATAGATATATGGCAACGTTTTTATACGAAACATGTATCAAAACTAACCAATCATAAACAATAAGAAAAAAAGAAACAAGAGAAAATGAAGAAACAAAGCATTATTGGAAGAGTCCAAGTGAAAAAACGAACTCTTTCTGCCTACAGAGTACTGGTTTTCTTGTTTTAATGCAGACTCCAATACACGTAAATGAAAGGACGATCTAGCTGTGCCAATTATCCAAAATTCTCGTCCCTATATATTTTGGTGCATTCTGAATTTTAAGGTAAATGTTGGCCTATGGTAGAATCGCATGTTTTGGCAGTCATTTTCGCTTTGCAAGCGCGAGATAGTAGATTTGCTCCTACTGTTCAAAATATCTCCATATCCGTAAGCATCGCTTTTGAATACCTAGAGAAGCATGTTTTACGTACAAGCGACGGCATCTCAACTTGGTACTTTTTGTGGAAGCCGCCAACAGCTTCCAAAAATTTGAATCTGTTCTCGTAATTTATATTCTTCCTAAACTAGAATACAAGGGAGCACGATAGTAAAGTGTAGTGATTGGCTAAAAACGTTTATACCCTTACAACAAAACATGGTAAGGCTTGACCAGTTACCAATGTACGACATTTTCTTTGAGGCCTAGTTACGCGTAAGTTCAGATAAAAAACTTTTCCTTACCGGCAATATTCCTTCACCTTTCTTTAACGATCCAACAAAGTATGGGTCTAGTAGGTGTAGCTTTGATACCAAAAACGTAGCTTTTAGGGGGGTATTGGTTCAACATAGGAGTCGACTGAGTGATGTTGTGTAAATAACAGAAGTAAAGTTATGATTGTGACCATCAGAGCATCATCAGATTTGCAGAAGTAACCTGGGCTCTCCACTCCGTTGGACACAACCGTACGGTTACTTCTGTTCTGTTTTATGGGGCTGTTGGAAGCAGACTTTCATGTTTCTCTGTTAAAAGTTAATTAACTAAAACACATACAAAAAAGACGGGTCTTGAAAGCTGAAAGTGACATAACATTGGATCCTGTCATGCCTTGAAAACATCATGTATTACATCATCAATGTCACAAATTGTGGAAACACTTGCTACTTAAAAATATGGTAACAGTTAACTCAAATTAGCTGTTTCCGAAAGTCAATTACAAACAATTATTTTCAACATCGGAAGTTTCTAAGACCTTTTACATTCTGCAACAGTCCTTAGGAACTTGTAGAAATCGTTTTCTTTGCTTTGGTATTTGCTATTCGTTATCATACCTTTTCTTCTTGTTTTTATGTTTTGTCTGTTGGTCCATGTATTGCGCTTACTTTACTGCGCATGTCTGCTACTTACAGTTCTTGTCTTTGCTATTGTTCATTGGGCTTGAGATTCAAAAAACAAATTAAAAAGGGGAAAAAAACCGCTACCACACGAGGGATTTTGAATCGACCTACGCTAATTGAAGCAATGCTTAATTTATCAAGCAAAGGTTGTAACAGAATAAGACACAGAAAGTTCCTTCCCACACCACTTTGATACATAGGTAAGCGCTTATTTCCGTTTCCTAACCTTCGGCCCACTCAGCTGTGCAAACACACTGAATGCAACAGTAGGGGGCTGGCCTACTGGTCGCTTCCATAATCTATCCCGTAAGTGCTGAGTGCTATGCAAAGTATTACGTACCATGTAGACAGGAGCTTTATCATGCCATGAGTCGTATGCTTTTTATGAGCTACGTACCATTTGTCTTTGGTATGATGTGGATTCGACGTGGATTCGAGCCCACAACCTTGCGCACGCAAAGCGTGCATTTTACCATTTTGATACTGTTGCGGTTAAGACACAGAAAGAGTGAAAGATAAAATTAGAGTAAAAAGCCTAACATAACAGAAAAATGGACCACAGTCTTAACTTACTTGTCGAAAGGAGTTCGTAAGTTTTCTTCGTCAAATATTGTGTACGTCCCGGGGGAAGCTACACCAACCGGACATCCTCCAACAGTTCGCTCCTTAGACCAATCCTACAGGAAGAGATTGTTATTCGGTGCACGTTGCATCAATGAGTTCATCACAATAAAAAGAGATTCATTACGAAAGCAGTGACAAACTAACGACTGTTTAATTGCCAAATCTAATTACAGTGTCCATGAAAGTCCCTCCAGCCAACTTAGGCGGGAAATAGTAAGCACGCATCCAAAAATGACAAAGGCTTACAACATAGGCGTAATTAATCAAACACGTTCTGGTGAAGAAAAAGATTTTCGGGTGCGTATCAGAGAAAGGTAGGAAAAGAGAAGAAAAGAAAGGAAGGGAGGGAAAGAGCGAGAAAGCGAGGCGGTGGAATGAAAAAGGAGAGAAAGCAAAACGGGGTAGGGGAGAGAGGAAAAGGAGAGAAGTTGGAGAGGTATAGAGAGCAGAGGAGAGGAAAACGGAGGAGCAGAAGGAGGAAAAAACTAGAGGGAGAGAGTAACAGGGTAGAAGAAAACAAAGTGTCACCAAAAAAGAGCAAATGGAAAAGAAGGTAGAGACGAGTAAGGAAGAAGGAAGGAGGAGGAAGACAAAAGGGAGAGGAAGTGAGACGGAATAAGGTAGGAATAAAGAGAGAAAGGGAAGAAGATAGAGATAAGCAGCAGGGAAAACGAAAGAGAGAAAGAATGGAAGGGAGGATGAGAAAGGAGAAAGAGAGAGGAAAAGACAGGTCCTTACGTGTGGTTAATAAAGCGTTGTTAGTTTTAAGTGTCCCTTAAAAGCGACTGAAGCTGACAGCGCAAAAGGTGAAAATGCACCAAAAAGGTAGTTATAGAATACTATTTCTAAACAATAATCACCACCTCATCTTGGACTGACGTTGATAAATCGGAAAGAGTTACCGAGGCGAGGTACAATCGTTTCTATCGATTTAAATAACTTCCTTACAAGCATAGAAAATTCTGAAGATAGACAAATTCATAACCCTTTCTCAACTTACCTTGATGACGAAATCAATGACATTTTTTGCTTCTTCCCCAAAACATCGAACTAGAAATGCAATTATTGCCTCTTTTCTGTCGCTTTCCTTTGAAGAAAATACAACAAACACAGAATTGGGTGAGGTCACTCAGGGTCTAGTGGATTCAAGCATCCAATGTGTCTGCTGTCGATGTTACTTCTGCACCATATACAAACGTTATCCACTAGTACATAAATGATGTAAATTGCATCTATTTAAACAACTATGTTACGATTTGTGACTAACTTGTTTTCATGACGACAAAATCCTAGCACTTACTCTAGTCATAAATAGGAATTCTGTTCTAATCAAGAAACGTTTATTGCCATTGTGACTCACGTGACATATATCAATCGCCATCCTTCCTTCTGTATTCTTTTAAATTCACATACATTTGACATCTTCGTGAAGAACAAGGTTTCTGCACTTACTGCACTTAGAGGGGGGCGCTAAATAGATTATGGCTTATCCAAAAGCGGGTGACTTCTAATGATAATCCCCCAATGCATGATCTCCGAACCCAAACTAGGGCACGTTAGCCACTATACCATTCGAGCCTGTGCCACACCATGCACCAACTCCTTTCAGACTTGATATGCGATTACATATGTATACTTAGTCCTTCCTTCTTCTGTGCCTTTGCGTAGATATTTCTTATCCTTGATATTGTCTCTTTTTTCCATTCGGATTG
>JANTCA010078503.1:0-13854 GCA_024741275.1 Chironex yamaguchii
GAACTCGCAACCCTCAGATTCAAAAGCCAACACTCAAACCTACCTCGAGCAATATATATATTGTTATCCACCCAGAAGATATACTTTGCTTCATGAATCTTACTTCATGCTTCCATTTTCTATTTTTCAGATGTATATAATAATCGTTACTCGTTTGCTAGAGATTGCTGTTAAGTGAATTAGTCCTTATTGTTTATATATTATTTGCACGTATTATTTTATTTTTTGTTTCATTTTTAATCATAGGTTGAAGAAGTGTATAATTGCGAGTGCGAGTTCGAATGGTGTTGCCAAGTTAAGTGCAAAAAGTGTCGACGAAGAGTCAAAAAACATTTCTGTAAGGCACCTGAAGCAGTTCAATTGTCCGCAGGTGAGACATATGGTGATACCATAAGAAATAAATTAAAGAGAAATAAGAAAGGACGAAAAAATCGTAAAAATCGTAAAAATAGAAAGGACAAGAGAAGGAAGAAGAAGTTAAGACTGCTGAACACACCAATACCCTCATCGCTCTGATTTATTTTACAAAAGTTTACTGGAGCCTAGGCAAGTAAGCGACTATACTTGGTAAGATACCAAGAAACATATGGATCTCTAGGCTAAGTAGTTTAACAACTAGCGCATTGCCTTCTTCCGAGATTGCCCAATTGTATCGAAAACTTACCTCGATAGCAGGATGCCAGTACATGGTTCAAACGAAGTGATTTGTGGGCACATCCGGGAACCTATCCATGTTGTCATTTGACTAATTTTCCTAGTCACCAGTACGTTCAACAACGTCCTCTTCAGCCAGGTATATCTACACATGGTATGTTTTCCCGCGTATGACTGGCCACTAAATAGATGATGCACACGGAGAATAACTCTGATAAACACAAGACAACAAAATTCTGAACTTAAAATTCAAAGTTGTGTTGTTCAGAGAAAGTTACTTGTATTTTACGTAGTGATGTCTATCTTCTGTTTAAAAGATATTTACTTAGCATGCCCGATGAATTAAATTCACTGAACTTCATGCAAAGTTTCGAACACTCAATGTCTTCTTTATTGTTTGTAAAATTGTAGTTAAGCTTAGCTTTACGATGATTATAAAGATAGCAAAGTTGTTCAACAGCTATTTAATGTATCATATTGCATTTTCCAGACTAGAAATTGTCAAGCGAGGGGGAGAATTTCAGGTCGTACATAAATATAAAGGATCTTTTGATTGGTAGCATTATGTCCAAGCATTACTGTATGATGTTCAGGACTTGTAGGAGGAATCTGTAAATTTAAGATATAGAAGTCGTAACTTGACCGCCCTTTTATGATAACGCGATCACAGGCGTGCGGAGGGACAGAAAAGTAAGGGGTATGTCAAACCATTTCCCACAAACTTTGCCAAAATTTGTCTTTTTTTTTCCTAAGTAGCCATCAGTTTTTCCTGCCTTTCAACCAGTCGCTACCTCATGAGTTCCCGTATGCGACAGGCTTAGTTTGTTGGAATATGCGGCTGAATATGCGTTCTCTTCTCTGATAAGGCGGTAAAGTTATATCTTTTTTATTTTATGTAATATGTTAGCCTCACGACACTTGATTATTTCTAAATTTGTGCACTAAGTCCCGGTAATGCTGAAAGTAGCAGAGAATGTGTGATGTAACTAGGTTCCTTCCTCGTGTAATCTATAATGGGAAAGTTTTTCATTAGGTTTGAACTAACTTTTGGGTAAACAATAGCACAGCGGAGATATTAAAAAGGGAGAATTGCAAATATGTTAGAAAATAGTTGTTAACAGTAGTTTTTAAGCCATCAATCTGCGGTTTGTCGAACAAGAAAGGTTGTCTTATGCTTAAGGGTTTGGGAGTGGTGCTGGTAACCCATGTCTAGTACTCCGTGTAATTTTCTGTCATACTGCATAATTGGGTTGTACTCGATCACACCGCAATGCGACCTTAACTGTCATAAGCTATCCCATCTCTTTGTTTAATGGATCAGTTGGATTATGAAATGGTTGGTTTTGGCCAATGAAGGCAAGAATCAGCCCGCCCGTTCTTTTGTGGCCTCACTTTTGTTGTTCCACGACACAAAGTTGCGTTTTGTTAATTATCAGCTTTAAGTCGCAGATGGGGACAGGACTAGGTAAATCCAATCACACTCTTTCTATTCCTGTCTTAAAAATTACAGCACTTCTCTTGTCAATTATAAACTGCCGACAGAACTCATGCCTTGGACCCCCTCCAAGGGAAATCTAGCATAGGACCTGAATTCCGAAAGTATGAATGCTAGAATAGCATTAGGGTCACCCAGAGTCCTTACTCCGAACAGTGCCGTCCTACCGAAAACACTGTTCACTTTTGTAACAAAATGGGATATTTTAGTATGTAATACCACGCAAATGGATTTCAACTGTGACGACGGTTTTCAATGGGCACCAAACTTGAAACTATGATATAATGAGTATCGGTCTGTTCTGCTGTGTTACGACAAACTTAATGGCTATATAGTGCAGTAGTTTGAGCGTCATTGAAACCGGTCTTCTGGATTTCTGCGTGATTGTCCGTATTGCCAAGTGATAGGCCAGAAGATGTCAAAAATGTCGCTTGTTCGAGCTGGTAGCTATAGGTTTATTATTGTGCCTCTGACAACAAACATTTTTAGCTAAAGTTCCAGTACGCAATACGAGTGCCACTTTATAAGACCCGAGTTACTTCCTTCGAACAACGTCCATAGGGGTCAATTTAGCTCTGGTCATGTACACTAGGCAATTTCCATACGTACGTTGGGACGTAATTTTGTGTTGTATTTATGCTGTTTGAAACCTAAAACGAAACTAGGATTTGCTAATTCTTTAGTTCCAGTCCCCAGATACAAACAACACCTAATGGATCCTATTGAGGATTGAGTCAAACCAATTTATTACGTAAAGATTATCTCCTTGAGTAGCGTTCTCTGGTCGCCTTGTGATGTCGAGACATATTACTGTGTTTAGATTAATACAGTATTTTACTACAATCCCATTTCTTGTAAATAGTATTGTATTCTTTCTGTTTGTACAATGAAAAGATTTTATAATATATTATCATGTGTTAAGAGTATGTAATTGCAACATTGTGTGCTGTCTTTTGCGCAAGCGTCTCTCACTGTTAAGAACGAGCCATTTAAAACCAAATTCAAAGTAAAGAGCATTAAAAGTAGTTGGAGTCCTGTTCCCTTAAACGCAAGCAAAAGGAGAGGACTTGGCAAATTTGGTGTTTGTTTTGATTGTTAAGTTACTCAAGGACCGTAAAATCTAAAGGCTAGGGAGTGCTTCAGTTTCAGAGTTATTTTCTATGAGAGAAAGTCACTCTTAGCATTCACCGCACTCTTTCTGAGCCAAAAATTGGATCAAATCTTCTCAATGTCTACAATTATCGATGACTTTTAGTATCCTTAATGATCTAGCTGTAAAGGGGAACCGATGGTTCACATAATCACTCCCCCGAACACTCGCCAACAATCCTTTGCCCCTGGTCCTTGTTATTTGCAGTTAAAACACACAACATTATATCAATTTTTGCAACAGGACAGCATCGGGAAAACTGATAAAAAACCATCACTGATGCCGTTGCTTTGAATAACGTACTAACCCAACATCACAACACTATCGCTACCTTTACCACAAACAACCAAAATTATCATCACGACCAGTAACATTTTCGTTAAAAAAGCACATTGGAATCGCAGTTATCACCATTAAACTATCAACATTCCTACCGTCGTAATCATGATCACTGCTATAACCATTATCACCACCACTAGGAGAATTTCTCTTCACTTAAACCTCTATGACTATCATCTCGCTAATACTTTTATTATCATTACCATTATTGTCATGTAGTCAACTACCATCACAACTGCTTTTATTACCTTCATTTAAGACCATCACAATGACAACCATGACCAGCATCATTGAGACCATCACCGTCATTAGTTTAGCCTTGATGTGACATTATCATTGTCATGGCCTCCATCATGATTTACTTCAGTATCAGCTTTATAGTCATCGTTAAATACGTCATCGTCACTCCAATTATCATCCTCAGCAGGGTTATTATTATTATTATTATTATTACTTTTGTTATCATCATCATTCTTGTCATCTTCATATTGATCATCATCCTGCCATCCCTTCTATGATTATACTATTAATTTTTTTTTCTACGTGTTCATGAATCTAATTCTATTGCTGATGACGTGCAAGTTGTTGTCTTTGGAGTAGTCTGTCTAATTGCCAAAGTAAACGATCCCAGCCTATTAGTTTAAAGCTAGATAACTTAATGATTCGTGAAAACCTGACAAAGTCTTCATAGTAATGTGATTTCTTTTGTGGTTGCATAGTTTTGGATATTTTGTATTTAGTTGGCAATTTGTAACCAATTTCTAATTATTAACCAAGGGCGAACTTATGCTATTCCTAAGTTCAATGTTAGTATGTTCATCCTTACGTTTTCTTTCTTTTGTTTTGAACAATATCTTTACTTGTTAAGAACATTCTTTTGCTTAAATTCATCAGTGATTCTTTGCTTGATACGATAAGTAACATATCAGTATGTGTTACAGAACCAATTGCAATGAATTGAATGACTTTGAGTTAGTCAACTCATAGTATAACGATAAAACTATAGTGAAACATTTACTTGTGTGAACTATGCTTTTAGGTGCTCGTATTTATTAAGTTCTACCAATACTTGCTATAGCAACCAAATAACATTCTGGGAGGAGGACAGGAGGGTCTTTAGGCCAACTTTACTCGTGCTGTCGTTACGTCAGCTCCAGAACTATTAAAGACATGTTCGCCGACTACTGTCCAACTTATATAGAAAAGATGAGACCAATTTTCTATAACTGCACAAATTCTTTCGAATGCCTAATGATGGTATTAGCTGCACTGAATATATTTGAGTGACTTAGCTTTTTTATTACCTTATATGGTGTAGATTTCAACTTGAAATATTTAAGCTCATTTGATGCAAATACTTCGAAAAATATAGTTTATGGCCATATTATGAAATCTATCCAAGAATCGTTGGATACGCTTTACCGCAGACTTGCCATTTTCCTCACTGCATTATCATGCCAAAATAAACTCTTTGTCTATCACTAAAGACTTTTACCATTAGTTAAAACGTATCAGATTGTGAAATATTCCTCGCAACAGAAACTTTCCTTGGAAAAGTCCTAAATAGCTCTCCAAAATACAGTTTGTTTTCTTAAAGTTATATGCTATAGTGTGCTCTCGACTCTACTCCAATAAAGAGACGGGCAAAGAGACGCATAATACCTAACAATAAGATGCATAATAACTAACAATAAGATGCATAATAACTAATGATAAGATGCATAATAACTAATAATAAGATGCATAATAAATAACAATACAAAA
Source organism: Chironex yamaguchii (assembly GCA_024741275.1). Classification (NCBI taxonomy): domain Eukaryota; kingdom Metazoa; phylum Cnidaria; class Cubozoa; order Chirodropida; family Chirodropidae; genus Chironex; species Chironex yamaguchii. The sequence goes on from JANTCA010078503.1 coordinate 5,403, forward strand.
AGGAAATGCCATGAAAAACCGAGGCAATATATCATTAGACTTAATGCGAAAACAATAAAGAGTCCTTATAGATTAATAATATAACCCAATAAAAGTGTAATTTCTTTCCTTGTTAAGTAAAACTTGATTTAATGAAACGTAATTAGCTATCCATATGACCTCTGAAGTAGTTTGTAGTAGAGTTGCTGCTAGATACCAGCCTATATACGAAATGTTTTGGTATGATGATGTTTTGCTAAATACAACAAAAACACGACTAGGATGGATTGCTATGCTTTGTTTGTTTTACTTTGGTCTAAAGAATAGCAATCAAAGATTTAATAATTTAAATTCATTTTAAAGACGTAGAATTTCGTCTCTGGTCACGTAGGCGATATGCCGCTCCCTTCTAGTTTAAGTCACTGTATTAGTTCCTGTGACATCAAGAAAGTAGGGTAAGAGACCTGGGCATCTGGTCTTGAGAGGGTACGTAAAACCGTTTCCAATCTTAAATCTCCAGGGTGCCCATTGACTACAATCAAACTACTGATAAACTTTAAGGAAAATGTAAAGATTCATGATAAACTGAGTGATTCTTGAGCTGTAGGTATAAGTACTAAGTTGATGTACTAAGTTGTGCAGTGATGCAAGTAATTTCCCTAGTATTTCTACTAGTGCAAAAATTACGTATCTAATTGTACTGGTAAAATAGTTTCATCTATCAATCATGACTCTTCGCACATTTATGGGTATGTTTGGGAGTTTTTAAGTAGGGGTATTTGCTTGTAGGAATCAGAGAGAGAGAGAGAGCAAGAAAGAATGTGCTGCAATGCAAAGAAAATACGGATAGTTCTCTTGTGAGGTTACCACTCAACTTTGTTGAAAGGTTGCAAACGGCTTGTTATTGTTAGAGTACGTAAAATCATCTTTAAGACAGCCAATTGTTTGGGCATTTTAAGTATATGTTCATTAATGCACTTATATTCTTCGAATATTGTGGGAGCAGGGGGAGGGGCTGTAGACCAGGTCTGAGACCATCTATAACTCTAGGCAATCTCGCCCTCATCCAAAAAAGAAAAACTACTTTGCTGTTAAGAATAAAGGGGTAGGGGGGTATTTGGTATCAAGTGGTAGTACCCATATGATTCAAAGTTACCAAAGGCATATTCGTGGCGCTAATGAGGGTCCGGACACTTATGAGGTTCGGTGAAAAGGGGGGAAAAAGCTTCCGGGCCGCAGCTGTCTCTGTGCTTCGTGCTCTTTCGGCACATGTAACAGAGGCCTTCCAGCAAGATGCTGGTGCAAACAAATCAACTGTTTTGCGGTCAAAAGGACGTGTTTTGTCGTTAGCGTTCATGATTTAATAATAGTTGGGTTGAGATCTCAATTACATTGCCATGACTGACCAAACACAGACATTGACAGGAAATTATCAATTTAAAAACTTTCCGGTAACCAAAATACCCAAAAGCAACAAATTTTGTAATTGTGATTTTAAGTTAACTTTAAAGGGCAAAGGTAGATATCACTGCCAAGTATGATGGGGTGTGAGCAGTTATTAGATAAAATGTTATACGGAGTACTTCAAATTACATAAAGACAGTAGATTTGAACCGGGGGTAGCAAAATATACAGCATTTTAAACACAAGAACAATTTGTATTCAACAAGTATTCAATCTTTTCCAATATAACTTACATTTGCATATTTATGCCTTGTTCTCTAAGTTGTGATTATCTTTATTCTCCGCTGGTTAATAAAAATTAATCACATTCTTCTTTCACCATCTGTACTCTCTGCACGGTGTGCTAATGTACTCTGGAGAGCAGGTTATTGTCAACTAAAGGAACTGTCTATTTTTTGAATTTTCAAACCATATGTTACGGTTAACCTAACGTTCAATTAAGTAAATATTCATGATTGGCTGTGACAACAACTAAGCACTGGAACCTAGTGGTATATGACGTTTGGAAAATCCCAAATACGCCATCTTACCACATGGTTGAATGTCCTTAGTTGACCAAAGGCACACGCAGAGGTCAGATGGAGTTTTGAGGCTGATGCTACAGGCTGCAAACTGAGCGTAGTTGTTTCTGTAAGTGCCTGGAGTCGCCAGCTGAATCGCGTATTTTTCAAGGAAGACTTAAACATAGATCCTGACGTTAAGTACAGGTGTGCAACTAATTGACAGATGTGAAAGAGGCCATCAATCGGAAGGGGTACTTAGGATGTAAGTAAAAGCAATACGCAAACAAATTTAATGCAAAAGATCATATTCTTAGATCTTCAAGATATATTTTATTACGGCTATTATTCGCTTAATCGTTGTCGCGTTATGACTGTTGATGAACATAAATGAAATGAAATATAAAGTTTACCTCCCTGTTGGAAAATACGATCGACTGACAAATTGGAAGGAGAATTCATCAAATTCTGCAGTAATTAATGAAGCTTGTTGATATGCGTTTGAATTTTCTTTTTCATTTTCACTCTTGACTTTCAATGAAGACTACATAGCTGTTTTCCCCTGTAAACACTAGCTTGTTTTATGTGGACCTGTATTGCTGGAGATTTCTTTAACCAGTATTTGAGTTGTGTGCTCTATTAGTACTGAGTTGCATAGGCATTTTAAGAAATAACCATGCCTTTGACATTCGACTTAAAACGCCGATGGTACCACGTATACAAGAGAGTACCACAAGTTCAGATGTAACCAATTTTCCTGGTCATTCATCATTAGTTTGTTGTCCTTCCGGCCTTTTAAAGCCTCAACTGGTACTTCGCCAAGGCTGACAGCCTTTCCTGAGAATCCAGTGTTCTGGTGACATAGTTTCAACATTTATTATTGGTTTTCTGAGGCATATAAAAAGTCGCCGTCCCTGCGCGACGCTATCAGATTTTATGTCAAGCCTCTTTTACGCCGTTCGTTTAAACAATTTTAGTTTTCATCTCGTTCATAGAATCGTGAGATGACAGTCGAAGGGGTGCTACTCTGCGGACGACATTATTGCAATAATAATATTGTTTGCATCCAACCTATGTCCTTCGTAGATCATCCACTTGCCCACCGTGTGCTACCATTTATACCGGTGGTATTCCTATGCTATGTAATATATCCATTGTCCTGCTGCCGACAAGCTGTACTATAAATTTAATATAGCAGTCGACAGTGTGCCTTGAACATAAGTATGTGGTATGATTATGACTGTCGGGGCTTCGAATCCGGGTAACGACCGCAAGTCTTCACCCTAACACTGACATGGAAGGTGTAGGGGCTGTTGACACTTGCTAACTAAGTTGGTACCGTACCGACAAGATACATTCTAAGAATAAATTATAATAAAATATAGTTATACTAAGCACAAGTATGAAACAAAATACAAGCACAAGACACAAGTCAGTGTCAACCTGCTCTTGCGAGACCAACAAATAACAGCATCGTATCCTGATATCTATACCGACAGCGAGTAATTGTTGTTGTCATACATGGTTCTAGGGTTTCCTGTACATTCAGTATGTTGTTTGGAAGGTTGCAATAGATGACATCATGATAGTGAACCTTGCTTATATAAGAGGCATGCATGGAAATGGTCCATGGAAAGCACTCATCTTTGCAGGTCGGCTTGGACCTGACTGTAAATCACTGGAACTAGCAGAAAAAAGGTGCTTGTTTGGGTAGGACACGGTTGAGAAGGAGTGGGAGTGGACTGACAACTCCCAGTTCATTTTGCATACTGTCTAGATCGAGAAACAGTTATACGATTTTGCGGGTATGCGGAGCAGTAACCACTTGTATAGCAAGGTATAATAAAAACTATGGATGTAGCTGGACACCTCGGGATCCACAAATCTGCTTTGGGGGCTGCTTAGTTAGTCGGGAGACCACAGACCTGGGAGAGGTTTCCAATGCATGCATTCGTGATGCATAATTATAATCGTTAAAACCTTGTACTAGCCTCCACAGTATCCAGAGAGCATTTAGATAATTTCATGGTTATTCTAGGTATTATCTCGGACTTATGCAAAGCTCAAGCTCTTGTTTTGCAGAAATGAAAAGGAAATTATTTAAATCAAACGACTTGGCGACGATTAGTGAACGGCATATAGCATGAAAAGTAGTAAAAGGTCGAGGAATCTCTCATTAAAAGAAACTGTAAATTGTATGAGTTCACTTGGGATTAACTGAAAAGACAAAATAATCTACAAAACAAGGGGGCCTGTAACCAAATGTGTCGCGTGTAAATTACAGCCCGCAAACGGAGGAAACTTCCGTTAGTATTAAATAGGACCTAATAGGGAACTATTATCTACAAAGCAAAAGTAATAAACAGTTCAGATACAAATTTAGTGTTTACGACCGTTTTATCTAAAATAGAGCTCGACGTCCGCTGAATAAACGCTAGCATACAAAAGTTATCCCTCAAAATCATGCGCTTCATTTGCACGATTCCTGTCAAGTTGCTAGGCTGGTCAGTTTTTTAAACGCCCGCAGCACCAGACCGCGAAAGTATAGCCAAAGCTTTTTGATTTCAGCGCGCATTTCACTCTTGGTGAGAAAGAAGGCAGCTGCACTACCACCTAAGTTTGCGAAGGGTATTGTCACCAAAAAAGGTAAGTTATTTTCACTACTTTGATTAGATTGTTGACTTGCACTACAAGGTGGCAATTTAGTGCATAAGCCCGTGCACGTCAATGGGTTAGTCTTTTCAGTGGAGGCTTTTGTATCTTATTTGAGAGTTGAGACACAAACAGACAATGAGGTGTCTGGTCTGAGGTGCCTTGCTAACGCCAACATGTTTAAGTGTTACAAGATCCGTAGATAGTAAATTCTCCTCCATCCTATTAGCTTCAAAGTGCGAATGCAATATTTAGCAATTGATAATAACAGTTGCTTTATCATACCAGTAATGTTAGATAAGGGATTTTAGGATAAAACCCCTTACTGATAATTCAATCGATCATAATGTAGCGTGCAAGTAGTGAATGTATTCTGTTTCAATGTCTTTTAGATTTTGGTAGCTGCAGGATGTGTTCCAGAAACCTGAAGTTAAGACAGTAGGTATTTCTGAGGATTTTGCCTATCGAAATCTTGTTACTTAAAACTTTTTTAAGAAGCGTCTTCAATTTGAATTTTTGTCAGCTTGTCGTTTTAGTATAAGTAGTCTTCGGCTTCAGTTTTAAGGTGATTTGAATTTGTCAAAGTCAGGATCAAGTTGGTTCCCTTAGATTGTAATCTTTCATAACTACAATAACGAGTTTTCTGCCCGAATTATTTCGATTCAGCCAACGCCAACGTGTTAAAGTGTGACAAGAAGGTAAAGCCTTGCACTTTAGTGCTTGTCTAAACTACCTCTTTCAACAACTACCTTCCCTTTCATGATTACTGTCTCCCATTGTTTTATTTCTTCCTCTTGGGAATACAACCTGTTACCTTTGTGAATAAGTTTAAATCGTCTATGGCGACCGCTTTGGTAAGCGGGGAGCAAGAAAGTTGTTCCTAGCTTCATTTTCGGGTAATTTGCCGATCTACAAGGTTGAGAATTACTTTCAGCACGTTGTAGAGCGCTGACACTCCTGTCAATTTGTCTTTTCCACAGATTATCAAAGAAATGAAACGAAATGAAACCAATTCAACAAGAAAATATATCAGTCAAGAATTTGGTGGCGATTTACAGCGAAGGTGAGTCATTTTATTTCTATTTGAGCTGAATTTTTGGTGAACAGATTTTGCTGCAACACTGATTCGCGGGTTTTTTCAGGCGCGCAAACGAAAAGCCCGCGAAAAGCGAAGCAGGGTCTTGTTTGCTTTCGATGGCGCGCATTTCAAACTTGTCTGGGGCAGAAGACCCATTTTTATCGTCGGGTGAAGAAGAACGACAGCACAATAAGATACCTCAATTTAATTGCTTCAAAACACACTTTTATGTGAAAATTGATCGACGACATGTTAAATATCTAGGAATTTTAGGATAAAATCCCTTGTTGATCATTCAATCATAATGTAGCGTGCAAGTAGTAAATGACTTCTGTCTCAATGTCTTTAGATTTTGGTAGGTCTAGGGATTTTTCCAGAAATCTGAAGGCACTGAATCCACCAAAGGGAAAAGATCTCAAAATGTGCATATGCCGGTAAATATACAAATTTTTGGCACTAATTCTTTTGGTTGTCTTGTCTGATGTATGGTATAGTACCCTATGTATTTAATGATACAATTTCTTTCAGCTGGGCATGTTTTTGTCGGAATACAAAAAACACGGCATTTAAGAGTTCTGCAAGTATTGTATGATCAACATGCAAACAACACAAAACGTACAGGACAGAGGTGTAGTCTTTCCACAGTAAAATTTGCTTGTCCCATTTGATGATCGACCAGGCAGAATTTGAAAGCAATTTCTTGACCATCAATGGTAAATGAAGTCAAAAAATGAAGTCAAACTATCAATGCACACTTGAACAGTTTTAAACAATATGGTGGATGAAAGAGATCTAGCCTGCACATTTTGCTAACCACTGGCATCAAAATTAAATGCTTGAATCACGCAAATCTTTTAGGGTCAACGTCGAGTGTAATTCAGTAAAGAAATAATAAAAGGTGGCAAGGTCGTGTCTACTTTATTTATACATTTAAATCTAATGAAAAACGATCCAGCACAACACATAACAAGGTAATCTCAGGATGTATTTTAAGATGCTTTTTAGTTGTATTGTGCCAAATAATAACTTGAAGATGACGTGGAAAATTTGAGAAATTTTGTCATATAATCCAAAACCCATCATTGCTATATGCTTGAACCACAAAGAATCAACCAAACATATACAAAGGCAATTCCATGGCATGTATTGAGATCTCTTCGATGATGAATACATGATTAGTTGTATTATCTCAAACAATACCATGCAGAGGATTTTATGCTGGTAGTTTTTCATTCAAGGAGATAGCAATGATTCTTATTTGATTATAAAGTTTCCTCAAATCACATTTACTCAAATAAATGCCACAAGAAGATTGAGCAAGTATATATTACTATAATCTTCACATGGCCCGTAATAGAAATGGCTTCTCTATTTGTGCTTAAAGTTTATCATTCAAGGACATAGCAATGACTGTTGTTTGATTATAAAAATTCCACAAATCACCTTTATTCTAATAAATGCCACAAGAAGTTTGAGCAAGTATATATTACTAAAATCATTACATGGCACGCAATAGGAATGGCTTTTTTATTTGTGCTGCTATTTTGTCATTCAAGGAGATACAAATGATTGTTTATTGATAATGGAAATTCCTCAAATAACCTCTATTCTAAAAAATGCCGCAAGAAGATTGAGCAAGTATCTATTACTAAAATCATCACGTGGCCCCAACGCAAATGGCATCGTAATTTGTGCTTCTAGTTTATCATTCATGGAGATTGCACTGATTGTTGTTTGATTATAAAAATTCCTCAAAATCACCTTTATTCTAATAAATGCCAAGGAAGATTGAGCAAGTAAATATTACTAAAATCATCACATTGCTCGCATTTGAATTGCCTTCTTTGTTTGTGCTGCTAGTGTATTAGTCAAGGAAATAACAATGGTTGCTGATTCTTTGGATAGGAAATTTGGAAACAGGCCTCAAATCATGATCATCCTAATACTTGACACAAAATGACTCGACAGGAATATATGACGAAGATCATCACATTTTTTGTAATCTAAATGCTTTCTTGCACATTCTATTGATAGTCTGCCGTTCAAGCAGGTAGCAATGATTGTTGTTTGATTATAAAATTCCTCAAATCACCTTTATTCTAATAAAGGCCACAAGAAGATTGTCTACGTATATAATAAATTAAATCATCACATGGCCCGCAATAGGAATGCCTTCCTTGTTTGTGCTTCTAGTTTATCATTCATGGAGATAGCAATAATTGTTGTTTCATTATAAAAATTCCTCAAATCACCTTTACTCAAATAAATGCTACAAGAAGATTGAGCAAGTAAATATTACTAAAATCATCACATGGCCCGCAATAGGAATGGCTTCTAGTTTTTGTGCTGCTAGTTTATCATTCAAGGAGATAGAAATGATAGTGAATTGTTTTTAAAAATTCCCCAAATAACCTCTAAACTAAAAAATGCCACAAGAAGATTGAGGAAGTATATATTACTAAAATCATCACATGGCCCGCTATAGAAATGTCTTCTCTATTTGTGCTGCTAGTATATCATTCATGGAGATAGGAATGATAGTCGTTTGATTATAAAATTTCCTCAAATCTCCTTTATTCTAATAAATGCCACAAGAAGATTGAGCAAGTATATATTACTAAAGTCATCACATGGCCCGCAATAGAATTGTCTTCTCTATTTGTGCTGCTAGTATATCATTCATGGAGATAGGAATGATAGTTGTTTGATTATAAAATTTCCTCAAATCTCCTTTATTCTAATAAATGCCACAAGAAGATTGAGCAAGTATATATTACTA
>JANTCA010078514.1:0-14792 GCA_024741275.1 Chironex yamaguchii
AAGACGCTGCCCCTAATGAAGATTCTTCACTTCTGTAGTCTACAGTACCACTGAACTTGAAGCTGAAGTGGACAGTCTGAAGTGGACAGTCATGAAGATCGACTATTACGGCAAGAAAAGAGTACCTTATGGTTAAGATCAGATGGCTAGAGCAGCATGTTAGTAACTTTTCATCAAAGATTTAACTCTGTCAAGGTTTCGTTGTTGTGTTGACATCGGTTTTACCCCCAGAGATGGCAAGTATACTTCACAAGGCAGTAATTTTGTGAGAAGGAGAGATCCTCAGGATTCTCTACATATATTCCCTACATGTATTTAGGCGGCATTCTACAACGTGCAAGACCTAAAAACACTAAAATAATACCAAAACAAGACCACTCTCTGTGGGAAACGCTGTTCACTATCTCATTGTTGCCTTGCAACGAATGGTTACCATTGACAACGGGCCGTGTGACGTAACACTGAAAAGGTCTATTGTATGAAGTGCGCTATTTCACTTAAAAATCATCAACTAATCATCAACTAATCAAAACGTTTTCTATGTTTGTTTCCTGGCGGGGCATTTTCAAGCTTGCCCCGCATTTCTTATGACAAAGGAGTTTCAGCCAATGAAATGGCTTTGCTACACAATGTCCATTGTAATAAAACATTGAGTATATCAATTTGCATTGAACTTAGTGGGGCACATCGGCAAATGCCCCAAATGATGATGCGACTAGTTGCTTTAAACCAGTCAGTAAGTAGCACTAGATTGAATGCAGAATTCAAATGGTACAAATGATTGGCTGTAGCTTATGTCATTCGGGGCATGCCTTCCCAAGAAACTAAATTGTGAGCTCTCCCGAATTCCTCAATTTGCTGTTGACTTGTGATAAGTTCAACAGACACCATGACAAATGTTGGGCAGATTTTAGGATTTCCTTCAAATTATACCTAAGAATGGAAGTTAATTTATGGATTAAGTCGAACAAAACTTGAGCTTGCATTACATAAACTGTTTATTATCAAATACGAATGGTTTCATAAATAAAAAACTATTTTGCTCAAATCAATGGTGGGGCACTGCCCCACCTTCCCCATTGGACGCGCCGCCACTGGGCAGTTTATCATAGCTAAGCTCCTGCAGATTGCATTTCAAAAACAACAATTTTTCAGATAATAGACGAGTACCATTTCCATCAATTATTTTTAGGGTACTTAAATTTATGTCCGCTGGTGACAGTACCAGATGCAAGTAACAAATACTTTTCAGCCAAGGCTTCCAGATGCAGCAATTCAATTTCCTTCATTTTCTAAAGGACAATGGATTGCAGTCTGAATATGACTCCCCATCCGATTCCTGGACAGATTTACATTGGAGTTACAGTAAGGACAAGTATGCTTTCTCCAATTGGAGTTTGGGTCATGGTCCTGACCAAATGCTACACTGGTATGGCAGGTGGATGCACATAAACGTGCATGGGGCTATGACTAGCACCTCTTAGGAAGGCCAAACACATTTTACCAACGAATCTAATGAACAGGACCAAAAACGTCTACCCATCCTTGACAAATAGAACTTTCTTAAAACACTCACCATAATTACCTTAAACCTACATTTCTCAAATCTCTCCGTCTCACTACTCATTTTAATCAACCGTGCTTGATATACACTTAAGTGGAGTTCTTTAATATTGCCTAATGATATGTAGTCAACTAACCTGTGTCAATGCCCGCCAATCCATATTTGCACTTCCCAGATAGATGTGCTGGTTATCAACAATCCACATTTTTGTATGAATGATCCCTCCAGAATTATTACCAAGTCTGCTCACATCTAAACTTCTTACTTCAATATTTTTTACTTTTCCTAACAATTTTGTGTCATTTTGAGGAAAAGTTGCACTTGGAACCTGTTGAACTATCCTCACTTTGACACCTTAAAGAAATATAAATAACACACCCTAGCAAGTAAAAAGTTAATAAAGACATAATTAATACATTCTATTACATTTGTGTATCTACAAACTGTGGCCCCTTGACTTCATGTATGAACTGCAAATAAAATGACTGGAAGTAGGAGAAACAAATTGTATGTCTTGGGCAGTGATCCAACCCAAGACCCTCTACTCTACCAACATAATGATCTGAACATTGAGCTACCAAGATGTTGTTTCTCAGAGTTTAACTTTTGGAATGTCATGATTTGCTGATCATATCAATTCAACTCTATATATTGCAAATTCTGTTGGCCACCCAGTGCTTTGTTATTCTGTTCTTTCTTTTTATCCTTCTTTTCATTCTTCCTTTGTCCATTTATTCATTCTCCTCATTTGCTCGTTCATTTCTTCATATGATTAGATTTTTTCATTTGCTCGTTTAAACACTTGGCCCATTTTTTAATTCATTTCTCCACCACTTCACTAATTGATTTGTTCATTCATTTACTTGTTTGTCTATGTATTCATTCATTCAGTTGCTCATTATTTCCTTCAATTGTTTACTAATTCATTCTTTTCTTGATTGGTTGGATGGCTCTTGCAGTTTTACATCTTAAAATAGACTTAAGGGAGTTTGACTGCAATTTGACCTTTCTTCTAAACTGACCTTGTATTGATAATGTTCCATTGTTTGGACTGGTTGGTTAATTGTTTGACTGACTGATTGAATAATCAACCTACTTGCTGACTGAATAGCTGACTGTCCAATTAAGTAATTGACTGATTGACTAATTGTCCATTTGACTGATTAATTGATGGTTAATTGACTTATATTTTCAATGCATTATGTAGCAATTCATTAACAGTAAAATATATACAAGCCCATGATTGGTTTATTACCAGTTCCACCAATTAACAGATTACATAACAATTATTCAACAGTTAATCACTGGACATGTAGATAAGAGCATGTTGACCAACAGGGTCATACATGTATGATGTCGGTCAAAGAGGAGAAGTGTGCATGTCATGATAAAAAGGGAGGGTTAATGAAAGTTTTAGCATTATCAACAATTTTCTTGGTCACTATCCCTTTTTTACTTTTATGCTCCACCACACTATGAATCAACAAATCCTTTTCACTCATTGGCAACATAGGTAGGTTTTAATTTATAAAGCAAACTAAGATTGAGAAAAATCAAAAATCCACATTATGACCTGGACAGGACTGTCACACTGAGTGAAACATTTAAGATGGTGGGTACAGAACAAGTGATGTCTTAATCTGTTCCTTAGGAGCACCTGGGCATTTTGACAACCATTTACAGGAGGTACATAGTCAAAATCTTGGAACTTTTCCAAATGCTATGAAACCATGTCTACTGTATGGGTGTTAAATTTAGAAATTTCATCAAAATGTGCAATGCCTAGTTCCTGCACAGGTTTGCTGTTGGCAGGGTGCAACAAGAGTCTCTGAATGCATCACAAGAAAGTCCAAGTATTGTCCATATTACTAGGTATTCAATATTACTTTCTCGAAAATCACAGACTTGACAGTATGTAGCTGCCTTCAATAAGGCTGATTATGATAAACAGCAGGGATGAAAAGAGACCAGTTTTAATTTCCATACTTTTTAAACATAAGTAGTGTAAAGGTTTTTCCCTTTAAAGCACTAGCACTAATCCTTTCCTACCTCAATGTCCTTTTAGAAAGAGTAGGTGAGATATCAATTGTCCAGAGAATTAGTTGACAGATGGTCAACTCGTCAAGACCTCAGCAAATAAAAATCCGAACAGCAAAGATTAAAATCATCACATGTCAATACCTTTTTGCGTCGCAATTTTGACCAACTTTTGATAAATCGCCTCTCCGACCTTAGAATACTTCGTATAAGGTCCTCCTGGAATATCTCTGTCCCTTAATGTCCAGTATGACGAAGCAATATCAATCGTTCTTACGGCTTTGTCAAGTAGCGTGTGCCATTCATCGACAATAGCTCCATTCGTCGGTCCAGAAAACTCCAATCCATCTGGGATAGTTTCTGCTACTTTCAATCTACATTCGTCTTTACACGATACCGGATACTGTCTACTTTCCGATAATTTCTTAAGTTTTGACCGCCTTGCGACTGTCAGAAAAGCAACCAACAAAAAAAGTATCGTCGCTAGTAATGCTGCGATCGTTATAATCAAAGTCCACTTATCTCGACTTGGTTTACGCTTCTTCAGAGAAAACGGCAGTCTCCCTTGCTCATCCATGTCCCTCCTTCTACCTGGATTAGGAAGAGGGAAATATTTTACACCATCGTTGTTATCCATATGGGGTGTCGACATATACGACGGGTAAACGTCCGCTGCCTCTTTCAGAGCGGTCTTCATCAATTAAACCGTTTTCCAGCACTTCCCACTGACCTCCCTCGACGTGTGCCCACACGCTTACCTAGTGGCAGCCTTCCGTGCCCTTATGTGTGGTTCGCTCTTTTCCCAGCTTTCAAAAATAAAAGAATTACATCTCTTGGAAGATTCGTGCTATTACATTTACGCCGCTCAAATTAGGGCTTGACCTAAATGAACTAATCAATGTTTCTTTCTCGAACTCATATCGAGTCAAAATAAAAAGGAGAGAAATATTAAAAACAACCAAACCTCATTTACACTTAGTCAAAAGGTTTCCAATTTGAGAGCTTGGTTGTTTACAATCATATATATAACTCCAAATCCTCAATTTTTGAAGCCTTCCCGGCTCAACAACATTCACACAGGTTTATATGCAAGATATTGACGACCTAGAAGCCAGTTATGTATACAATACACATACAAGTCTGGCTTTAATAAGTGGGATAGGAAGTGCGGGCATTTAAAACTAAAAGCCTACATTTCCTCCATTGTGTTTTATTGTGGGCTCTATCAACGTTTCGTGAATTTTATAATTGGCAAGTATTCCCTATTTGGCAATCAAATATCACTTACAAAACACGTTTTGTTTTGGGTACTGTAGCCTCTGAATACAGAAGACTCGCTGTTCTTCGTCGACTATTTTTGTTGTCGAGGTCTCATGTGACAGGTAAATAATTGCCCGTCTGCACAAATAGTTTTTCTATTCACGCTTAAAACAGTAAAAGCTGGATAAGCCGAATCAGTCTAATACATGAAATAAACCAGCAAGACAGTACACTAAATTTTAAAGACACCTGCTCAGTGCAAACACTGCCTCGTGATAATCAAATGGTACAATAATTTCCTTTTAATAGTACTTTAGCAAGGCAAGATGTTGTTAAATGCACACACAACACTTGGCAAAAAAGTATCATAACCCAACCAGACCCAATAAGATGCAAGTACAACTCTACCAATATTCCTGCTATGTAAACGGCAACATATGAACTTAGAACCTCCGTCGTGACTCGTGTAGAATGAGGAACCTTAAACATTAAAACAGCACCTAAGTTGTCGTACCTAATCTAATCGTCCATTATTTGCCAAGAAAGGAAACAGACTTGAAAAAAGGGACAATTGCCCTTCACGTTTCCATCGTACCTGTGTCTATTGTTTACTTCTTCTGCCTGGAATTAACCACATGTAGAAGCCACCACGTTAGCAGCTTTAAACCCGATGAGCGTTTGTGGCTCTGGCATGCTTTTACGATTTAGAAATCGCCCACACCCACAACATGACCTGAAATGCATCTAACTTTACGCCAAAACAGAAGAAAATCTCTTGCACGATTAAACAGTAGGGAATTTAAACAATTAATCAGGCAGTAACCAGGTGAGTCATAATACAAAGTCCAGATGGACTTCTTCGTTGTATCATCAGGATGCTGGACTTATCACATAAATACCCCAGCACATAAACACAAACTCGCAGTACTAGCTTCTTGAAATGGTTAATTTGATTGACTTGAATTACAATAATTAGAACTAGCTTGCTACAGTAACCATACGAGAGGCAGAGGCCATAAAGAAACGTCCGTCTTCATTTTAGCAACATGACACCAGTAAAAGTAGTGGTTTCATCATTACCTTCATCAGCAGCACCTCCCTCTGGTTCCTCGGTGGTTTTGAATGTTACAGATGGAATACGCATTCCTACAGAGCATAAGCAGTGTTAAAGATACCCAAGGGTGTTAATTCGGCTGTTTGTTCTAAAGTAGAGGTAAGGATCCGCAGACGTTGCCAGTTTGATGCACGAGACAAGAAATCAGATCGATCGCTGACAATGCAAAGAAATGAACACAACGCATCCTTGCTCTAAGTCTGTATTATAATGCTTAGACTTCATCCTCATCTTTCAGGACCTCGTTTACACGATGGCGGTAGCATCCGACATGGAATGACACCGGCATGATATATTTTCTTTTTAGGGCACCCGTTTATACGATATTGGTACTATACTTTGGTATTGGTACCAAAGCTTATATCATACCGGTATTGTTTCACTCTCAGATGGCTGATGCCACTTTCATGAGCTGCGTCCTGTCCTTAGCTATTGGTAACCCTCTATACAGAGGCTATGGAAACTTTGTAAATCAGTGGGGCATGAACCATAGGAAGAACACCTTAAAGTTAGCAACTTTGGTCTGTAAAACAGATCTCGATAGCTTTCAGTTATGAATATAGCGATTTATCGGGAAGCAATTTTGTGGAAAGGACACATAGTGGCCCCCGAGCTGCCTCCGCACCATTCGGACAAGGGAGGCAGCTGTCCTTGCTGCCTTGCATCTCCGGTGCCCTTGCCTCCATCTGTCGTACTTTACTTTGAAACCTATTTACAAGAGAAAGGTCAGACGGCAGTACTTCTAACTAATTGGCGAGAATTTCACTCACAGTTGGATTCACACCAGGTCCTCTGGTTGTTGACCCAGGATTTTCCAGCTCGGCTGCTACTGCTCATGACCGTGTTATTTGTATCGTCTGGTCGGTGATATCTAAAGAACGGCCATGCTAGCTTGGTTGTACATAATATGGTAACAGAGACAAATCTCTTCTCTTTGTGTATCACAAAAGAATCAGTCCATCATGTTTCTAGTATGGCATAAAACAATGCTAACCAATGTGCTTCAGTCAAAGGGCTTACTGCTGAGCTGTTTTGCAATACGCTCGTTAATTTTGCTTCAGCCCTTTCTATTTCAAAATATTAATCCCGTCTTGCTATATATAAGACCAGCGATTAACCACATTTCATTTCTAACTTCAACAATGTGCTCATGTTACTCCATTGTTCATGGTTAATGATCTATTTTTCTGTTTGCATGCATAAAATAAACTATTCCTCGTCAAGCATAGTTAGGATAGTAGAGTACCCCTATTATTCCTCTAATGTTGAATAGTTAAGGTTAGAATTTGCTCTTGATGAAATCTGCGATATTCTCGTCATAAATTTGCATCTCTAACATCGATATTTTCCCTGTTTGAATTTTCATTGTTCAAATCAGTAATATGCCTTCTTGTATTAACTTCAATATATTTGTCTTACTGTTGCCTTCTTCGACTAAATGCCTTCTTCTTTTCTTACCCTTTCTTGATCAATGACCTGTTCACTTGCAACAGTAAAGTCACAAGTGTCCACGTCTACGTTCTATAGCCCTACAATCAATGGTTTCCTCCTCTAGTGTTGGATCCTCAAAGTAATTAACTTGTCCCTTTACTTTTTAGTCGATGTTCTTTAGTCAATGTTAGCCTTCTTCAGATCAATGATTTCCTTTTGTTCTTGTTTGTTGAAATCAAGTTGTCATGATAACGTCATTATTTTCTTTTCTTTTCTTGATTTCCTAAGCCCCACGGTTCTTTTACCTCCTTACTTGCTAATGTTCAGCGCTATTCTTTCCTTCATTGTGTAAAGGCAATTAAGTTGATTTTTCCCCCTTGTTGTTCTCCTTCCTTATCGTCTTTCTTCTTTTCTTAACATTTTCTCCCTTCCTTTTCCTTTCTGTCAATTCCAATGATTTCTCACTGGGCCCTGCTGAGGTCTGCAATGTCCTCGTCTTAGTTTTGGATTGCAATGATTTCTTGACCTTCTTACAAATTTTAAAATTAACAATTATACTTCTTCTGTTCTTGTTGCCAACAGTTACTCGTATTGGATAGGAATTATGCGCATTATATACAATGATCACTCCAATGGCATTCCGTTATCAATCATTCCGTCTCTTGCATTCTTACAATTATCTTTCTTGTTTCGTTCTTATGGTTAGAGGATCCTACATGCATTTCTATAGCCACAGGTTCTCCGCTTGTATTCGTATAGTCAAAAGTCCCTACTCTTGCATTATGATGGTCAGTGGTTCCTCCTCTTGCATTATGATGGTCAGTGGTTCCTCCTCTTGCATTATGATGGTCAGTGGTTCCTCCTCTTGCATTCTTATAGTCAGGTGCTCCTTTTCTTGCATAATGGCAGTCCGTGGTTCTCCCTTTTCAACTCTGAAAGTCAGGGGTTCCTCCTCTTTCATTTTCAGTGCCGTAGGAAGCAAAACCATTTCCTTTGGTAGTGGGGGGGGGGGGATGTGGAACATAATTCCTGCTTCAACTGTAGGGACCCTGAAATACCGGCTGGTTTCTTCCCATCCCACCAATAATGCAACCAAGTTTTGCAATAATTTCTTGAAATTACTAAGGAGATACATGATGCTCATTTTCTAAAACTGGATATTTTGCAAGAGTATAAGTGACCCAGGGTAGGCCCCGCAGGGGTAATTTTTAAAATTTAACCTATTAAAGAGACTGGAAAACTCCATCTGTACTTACAAACACAGATAACAATCTACTGCCTATTGAGAATACCAGAACAAACATGAAACGAACTTGACTTGCAAATTAACAAAATATGTGCTAAACTATTTTATTAGTGGGCCGAGTTGTGCATTAATAAATTAGTGGTATTGCAAACATTATTGGTGAACTTTCTCAAAAAAGCAAACATTTTCTACATTCATTCTGTCGACAAAGCGATTTGCTGCCACAATGAGATCAATGTTACCAGTCATTTTGCTATGCACACGCTAGAGCATCAGGTGATTTTATGAGGTGTCAGCCATAGTGGGTCGCAAATGTATCTTGAATCTGTTGAAAATAAAATGTCGACAAACAATTGCAATACTCCTACACCTCCTCCTAGCTAAAGATTTTTCTCAAGCTATCGTACTCACGAATCTATTAAATTCCTGAAATAATTAACCTGCAAGTTTAATTTCACATATGTAGCAATATATTAAGGTACCAACTTTTGTTCCTCAATCTGTCTTCTGATGTGTTGAGTATAGGGCTTGAAACACTGATTTTTCCAATAGCAATGTATGGCTGAGAAATCTGGACCACCAATAAGCAAGATAGGAAACAGATTGATGCATTTGAATTGTGGCGAAGGCACCGTGGACTACAAGGAAAAACAACAGGTCATTGATTGAAAGAATAGCACTCAAAATAACTTGACAAGCACCTATACCAAAGCATAGGTTAACATACTTTGGTCATAGGGTAAGAAATGAAAACAGTCTATTTTATGGTGGCAAAATTTGAAAGGAAGAAAAGAAAAAAAGACAGTGGCAAAGATGACTTGATAGCCTAAAGGAAATGACGGACAAATCGTTGGCAATTATTAAGGAAGATGTGAAGGATTGCAATAGTTGGAGACAGCTTGTGCCCGATATCGACTTGTTGGAACCTGAGAGAGGGAGTGTTTGGCGGTGTTTATTATGCGTAACGCAATGAGGTTTTAAAATAGATTATCATACACCTTAAACAGCTAATACTGAAAAGACACACACAAAAGTGAACAGAAATTGGTACCTTTTACAATCTCTGTGGGAGAAACAAAACTTGCAGGAAATGTAGGGCATATGAAAAGCGATTGAACAATGATGTCTGACTGATATTGTAAATGATCACTCAGTTTGGTTTTCTCGTAATCATGTCTGGTCGTTGGAGCACTTGTACACTCACATTCTTCTTACAGCTCTCGTTATTTCCCTTGTCTAATGCAATCTTCAAGACTTGTCATGATCCACGTTTTCAAATTACCAACCAATTTCTTCATATATATATTCCTCTTATTTTCATACCCTTGACTTCTCCATTTATTATGGCGTTTTTAAAAGACGTTTTCCCTGCTGCATATGTGGCCAAACCATTCTACCTTCCTTCTTCTTGTTGTATCTAATAATCACTCTGTCGTCCCTACTAGCCTTTAAACTTCATTCAGCACATATTCATTGATGTTGCTAAGGAATGTAGAAGATTTGGCTTGAATCTCATTCTAATGTAGCGGCTGTTCCAGATCTCATTCAATTTAGCCGCCTGTGCACTTGCCATTGCTATTTGTTGTTTGACGTCCATTTGCATCATTATTGATTATCGAGACAAGATAGCTATACTTATTTTCTACATCCAACTCTCTTTCATTTATTTGGACCTTGATATCACTGTCTTCATGCTTACGTTCTCCAGTTGTCATTACCTTACTTTTCTCATTGCTAACTCCCATTTCATAACTAGCTGCTGTAGAAGTGAATCACTTTGTCACCTCCAACAGTTCTTCCTTGGTTCAAACAATCAAGTCAATATCATCAGCAAATCTAAAATTTTTTATAACTCTTCCGCCTATTTGACCCTTTCACTGTCCTTTTCAAGCGCTCCGTCATAATCTGAGCTAACAAGATATTGAATAATCCCCCAAACCACTGCATTTCATAACCGCACAACTACTTTCCTCATACAGGCATTTAATTAGGTCTGCAATATGATCCGGTATATTATGGTTCCTTATGCTGGCCCAGAGAACCTCGCGTCAGACCCTATCAAAATCCTTGTTAGAGGCTATTAAATTGTAGAGCAATTCTTACTGATGATCTCTGAGTTCTGCAGACAAAATTCTCACATTCATTATCTGTCGATAGAATCTGCCTTCACGAAACCCAGCTTGCTCTTCTGCGATAATTTGATTTGTAAACGGCTTCAGATTGTTATGTATGATTCTCAATATTATCTTGAATAGACATTGTTATAGTCAAAGCTTTCTTTTCTTTCATTATCATAGTCAGAGCTTCCTTTTCTTGCATTATGATAGTCAGTGGTTCCTCCTCTTACATTCTTGAGCTTAAGAAGGCCCACATGCAATATATTTTTTGGTAGAACTATGTTCTTGTTTTCACTCGGCGAAGCCAAAGGTAGTGGAAGCAAAGTTTAATTTTTTTCACTGACAGTAAATCGACAAAACTAAATGCAGCTTATCTCCAAAATTATAAAATTCGAATCGGCAATTCTAATTGGACGTGCAAGACCAGCATTCGGTGTCTGGCCTTTGTATTCTTGAACAATCTTTTTGTGGTACAAAACTTGAAAATCGCCTTGAAAATTTGCGACAAAATGTATAAGGACGAGAATTTTCGGATAATTGGCACGACTAGATCGTCCTTTCGTCTAAGTGTATTGGAGTCTGTCTACATTAAAACAACAAAACCAGTACTCTGTAGGCAGAAAGAGTTCGTTTTTTCACTTGGGCTCTTTCAATAATGTTTTGTTTCTATATTTTCTCTTACTGTGTTTTCTTTCTTGTTTATGATTCGCTAGTTTTGCTACATGTTTTGCATGAATAGGTTGCCATATACATATATTTTGCTTTCTGATGTTTCATACTGATGAGTGTCAGACGAAAAGAGCTTTCAAGCGCCTTGGTATTCAGTGGTGCCTTATGATTTAGACACTCTGGCTCTGGTCCTGCGCTCGACCCATCAAAGATGTCATACTTGTGATATATGTTGCTTACATGCAGTTTGATTTTCCACACTCTCTATGTTACCAAGATACTGTGGAGTTCCCTCTACTCAAAAAACGGACACTGAGATCCTTAACGGGAGAACTGGAGCTTAAGTGGCATTGAGAACAAATAAGCGTGGCAACTGGAAATATAATGAATGTCATATGTGCATATATTTACATCGATTTAAGAAAATATCTGTTGAATTTGTATTGCCTGAATGAAAACATGAGTGATTCCTACCACTTTTTACATTTTTGTATCAATTTAGATATCAGTGGGAGGTCCGAAATCTCTGTTAACGGTAAATTGAAAACTTTCTGTTCCCTCCTTTAGTTCTACTTTTCTTGTTTACAATCTCTCCTCTTTCGAAAATCCAAACAGGAAAATGCTACTACAACTTTTTTCCAAATGTTTACAAATCAAGTTTTGAGCGCCTTATGAGTCTTTCGTTTACTAATTGTGTGTAAGTTTTCTCTCGTAATTTTAACGACGGTATTTTATCAAACAGCAGTGTCTCTGAGAGGAACGCTTTTATCAAAGATAGTTGCTTTTGGATGCCTCTAGTTTTTAACGTTTTGATTAGAAGTTTCTCGACTGTCCCTCGATTAACACGTATACATGTTATAAGGATTTGAAACATTGATGAAATTTCCTCCTTTTGTTTCCAATTTTATATTTGCGAAACAATAAGCCTTTTTCGTTTATCACCCCTCCCCCATCGAGGAATAGTCCGTCCCACACTGGCCGAGGTAGCACTGCAATGGGCGCGACCAGTCAAAATGACTTAGCTTCACCATTGCTTATCATATTGTTTAATTTCTCCACCTTTTCTATATTTTCATGTATTGACTTATTTGTATTCACTGCCCTTCTCTTTATACGTTGACCTTGCTTGTTACAAGCAAAGCATAGCACGAAGTGTCATTACATTTACCTACTGTTGGTAGCATTTGATGTGATCGAACTCTTATCGAATGGAGACTAGGTGTAAACGTCTCGCTTCTCTGTAAGCCTCATGTACGCTCGATGAACATTTTGCGTCTTGTTGTGAAGGGAGTCAAATTGAAAGAAAGGAATGATCGTGTCACACGTGATAAGCTTCTTCTGAGCTAAGAGATTCTTCATCCATCGTCGAGCTACCAAAGATAGTCTGCTTTCAGCGTCCTGAGACAAAAACAGTTACATTATTTCTTGGAGCCTAACGATGGAAGAAGGATCTCTCGAAACATATGTCAGACAATGCTGAAGACATGATAAACGTCTTCTTTATCCATTGGTTTTACTCACAAACGATATCCTACAAACCTGAATACATGCTTGGTGGCATTGTAATTTAAACGTTTCGCAATTTTAATGGTTGTGGTTAAAGCGTACTTACTTGCTGAATGTTGCCAACCAAGGTCAATTTTCACTTTCCGAGACATGCTGTTATTGGTAACCGTATTGTTCGGTTATTGATGTCTTTTTAACGATGATTAAGTTAAATGTATGCGATCCGTTGGCAAGAATACTAGCAATGGTTTGTTTCAGTAAAAAAAGTAACGATTCGTTTATAATTGCCCATGGTTCTGGACCACACAATTAACAACAGTAGTAGCCCTGGAGGCAGTGCAAAATATTTGCTCTTCGAAAAGACCGAAAAACACCTCGTTCATTGTGATGCTGTAAGACTTAGCTTCTTTGAATTTTTATTGCGTGATTAAATTCTGACTGAAACAAAACAGAGATTTCACACTGTATTCTAGAGATCAGATTGGGTTACGGTGGTAATGAATTCTTTATAACTGTCGCCGCTGATAAATCACTCCTTATGTTACCTTCCCTGTGAGACTAGAGCTTTACTAGTACACAAAAACACACATTTGTAGTCTTGTAGCTTTCTCTTCGGTTGATATGGTGTCATGTTTTGGTGTACGTTTCCAAGAACACCACGATAGTTTACAACAGAGATCAAATGCAGCCATAATGCTGTCTGTCTAGCAAGAGTCTTTCCGCCTCAAACTTTGCTGTCAAGGGAATACGTAGACCAGAAGAGATCCAGATTCATGTTTTAATGGTTGAAAGATAGTCAGTAACATTTACGATTCTAAACAATCAGGTGAGATCCAGCGTTTTTGTTGGTACACTTTCAAATTATAACTGAACTGTATATATCGAATGATTTTCTGTCGTCATAGTTACTATATACACGCATTCCTTTCAGAGGTAAATTTTTTTACTAAACTATGCACAGCTGATTTTACTTTGCCTTGTTATTTTCAAATCAGTACCTTGATAGCCTTTAATATCATTGAGAATTAAGAAAAAGCTACAGGTACTACAAGGGACAGACGGAGTTCTGCTGTGAAAGTATACTCAATGAATAAGCAGAATATGCTAAGGAATTTCGAAACCTTGAAAACGTTAGCAACAAACCTTATCCGGTGAAGTAAGTATTCTTTAAAATGTTTTGTGTAATTGATTTTCTACGAAAGATTTTTCTGTTTGACCATAAATCATAAAGATGTTACCAGTTATTAGCTGCAAAACTTAGCTGTAATCATTTCACTAGGAGAAGGAATGTGTTTACTCTAAAGCACTAGGGATACTTTTCAAAGTCAATACCATTGCAGGCAATAGGCTAACAAGCGAAAATAAGACGTTCTAACGAACAAGGTCAGAAATATAACATTAAACTTGGTTAACATTCAGTCTCAATGCAAAGAAACATGTATTCTTTTATGACGTAATATTTGATCTTAAAAGTACAGAGTAGGAGGTTTAACACTTGCAAAGCAAATATTATTTACAAATTCATAATCATTCCAGATTAGGAGAAAGAATATCAAATGTGCTGTTTGGAGATCTTAGTTAAATGTGGGCGGTAACTACAGTTCTTGAGGAGATTTGCCATTCTTTGTAATCCCAGGTGTAAAGATATTCTAATAATGGAGGACTAATCACGGTGACGAGTTATGGTTCATTCGTCATGCTTAACCGTTACAAATTACAAGCATAACGTGCATGTAGAGAATACGTACTTGAGGTTGAAGTAGACATTGAGTACAGGTTTTACTTATATTTATAATATGAGTCCATTCTGTCCACTTCCCTTGGGGCTTGAACAGTCATATAATAAAA
>JANTCA010078525.1:0-14792 GCA_024741275.1 Chironex yamaguchii
TATGTATGTATGTATGTATGTATGTAATGCAATAAGTGTACTTTGGGTTTCTAATTATTTTCAATTCATGCAGAGAGTTTCCTGTAACAAATAACATGCCATACAAAAAATTATGTCAATTCCAAACCAGGAGGATTGAATTTTACTACCAAACTTAACTGTCTCTACTATTATCCTTTGGTATTTTGAGATACTAAATTATTCTTGATTTATTTGTGTTTCCAGCAACTGGACCTGGTTAATCCATTCCAATTATATTTTAATCCAGACTTGATATTTAGGAGTTACCAGGTAAGTGTTACTTATTTGTTTGTCTATCTACTGTTCTTCTTTTTTGAGTTTAGATTGAACATTTGTAATGGACATATTTTCATTTATCATATGGTTTATTGGAATTATGCAAAATTTGCTTGCCTTCTTTCCAGTTTCACAGTTTTTAGGAGGAAAAATCTGTGCTCGTGTTTCTCTTACAGTATATGTCTACTTTTCATTGTTCGTTGTAAGGGAACAAGGGGGATTTTCCTCTACCTGATGTATGTATGTATGTATGTATGTATGTATTTATGTATGTATGTATGTATGTATGTATGTATGTATGTATGTATGTCAGTTTTACACATCAGCACTGTATGCCAAATTTTGTATTTCTAGCATTTCCCGTCTGTTTAACAGTAGATTAATTTAAGGATTTACCTTTTGATCAAATAATATGTTGACTATTTTCATTTTAAATCAATTTCTTTTCTTTAGTTATGGAGGCTAGTCACAAACTTCCTTTTCTTTGGGACATTTGGTTTTAATTTTTTATTCAACATGATATTTACGTATCCTTTAACCTGTGATTTTTTAATTAATGCATTGATAACAGAGCTAGGATCCTTGTAATTCACCTATATGTGTTGTATTTGGACTAGAAGGTTAGCAATCCCCAAATTGTTTCCGTTCTCACCTATTACCTGATAAAACCTAAAAACAGAAAAATCTTCCACACTAAGTACATGAATTTAAGTCTGTTGATGATCATGCTAGGATATGTCCTATTTCTTGCTTCACTGTAAATTCCCAGTGTGATGTTCCACTGCTTACTTCAATGAAACTAATTGAACATTTGTTACTCTTTGATTCAACACATTCTTGTAATGCAATCAATATTATACCAAGTAACTTACTTTGGGTATTTAAAGATAGCTTTGGAGCTCTAATGGGATAAGTAGATTTTCCTTCTCCTTCCTTTTTCGCAGTAAGGATTTAAAATGAAGAATAGTTGTTGTTGTTATTGCAGTATGATGAGCCCCCAGCTTTGTGTCAAGCTGGTAGCCCTGTCCCTTTATCCTCCATGTCAGTGGAATGACACAAAAGGTCTAATGGCCATGAGTATAATTTTTCCAGGGTTTTGCATCTTCTGAATTCCAATTGATAGTTGCTTGTAAGGGAGCTCAGCTTCCAATGAGGTTAAGACCATTTGCTCTATAACATTCCACCACTGCTGTTTATAGTGGCGATCTCATATGGGCTCCACAAAGCTCAGATTCAAACCTCAGAAATCTCCATTAAAAATATACACCTTAGGCCTTAGGATAGCCATTGGATGCCACAAAATGATCTCCATACCTCATCTACACCAAGAGACTAAAATTCTTCCCATTATAGAGCACACAGACCTACTGGTCACCTAATACTTTGCTGCAGCAATGGAGCCTGGACATCCAGCTCATAGCTGCACCTCTTCACAACCTGAACCAAGAAGGATAAAAGCCACTCTCCACTCCAAATATCACAGGATAACAAAAAACCATTCCCACCTAGACCTTAAAACCACCCATAGACAAATTCATACCTACTTTGTGGAACAAACCAGGAGAAGACTGTATCCCAACCCTTTGCTTGACAACATTTCACCTGACGTACACCCGTCAGAAAAACAACTTCACAGGAAGGCTAAGAGAACCTTGGCCAAACTCCCGTCTGGCTACAGCAGCTTCACCAATTCCTATTGTTCTTGCTCCGAACCATCAGTTGACAACAGATGCCCAAAATGTAACAAGATGCCCCATTATGTTCCACATCTTCCCAACTGCCCTCGAGATCCCACCCATCTCACAGTGGAAGAAAACCCACTGGAGATCGCCACCTTCCTTGGCTTCATGCAGCAATAGTGACAACAGTGGCAACATCTAGTGAATGCTTGCAGGGCTGTGGTATTCGTTGTTAGGAGAAGGAGCACACTATTCTTTTTCTTGGTGTGTTGTTTTGAGTGCTTTTAGCTGGACATAGTGGCTATCCCTGGAGTCAGCATAAGGAGCCCACAATGCAAGAATGATGGTTCTAGAACCTCCATAAAAGGAGGAAAATCATATTTTGATTGAATTGCATCTTATTAGAATTCCTGTAGTTATTCAATGTAAGGTAGAGTTTTGTATTGATTGTTCATATCAAAGTGGAGGTAATCGAAAGTTAAGACACATTTCTAACAAAAATGTCAGAAGATGTGTTTTATTATATTAAGCATTTATCTTTGTCTTTTATTTTGTTGACTGGAACTAAAAACAAATATGCTCTCCAGCTATATATATGTTAAAGTGAACCTTAATCAGATTGCAGATATCGATATTGTAGGATGTTAGAGGAAGGCTCATTTAGAGGAAGGACAGCTGATTTTGTGCTCATGTTTGTATTTGGCGGAACAATAATGACAGTATCCTTTTCAAACAATCTCATTTGTCCTCTCTGAACTCAGAGACAGTAATTTTTCAAACTTTGTCACAACATAAGATATACAGATATGACTAGTATCATGAAGATTAATAGGTATATAATACTTGTACTTCTTACCAATGATCAACTACAAGTTGGGAAACCATGAGACTCTAGTCAAGCAAACCAGAACAGTAAAATAATGTTACACAGCAAAATGGTGATAACTAACAAAATCATACCTATCATACCTGATTGTTTATCAAAATGAATAGTTTTGCTCATAGATGTGTCAAAAAACAAACAAAGTTACAAAATAAATTTATAATAACCAAATGAAACAGGAGGAAGAAGATAAATAATAGAGACAAGTAAGAATAAAAATTTGAAATTGGTATAAGGTATAGTGAAATAGACATAAAATGGATGTTTACAAAAGTAGATTTTAGTATAGCTTAGTATTTATGAACAGAGTTTAAGATACCAAAGCAAGCTTCTGAGATGTTTCTGCTATTGAATATATACGTTATTTTCCTTGACTGGATAGATAATTGCATTATTTGTCAATCTAGTCTTTTTAGGTCAGGCATTTACGATAATGCTTGTATACATATGGAGTAGGAGGAATCCATATGTTAGGATGAACTTCTTTGGTTTAATGAATTTTCAAGCACCATACTTACCATGGGTACTGCTTGGATTTTCCCTTATGCTGGGTAACTCAGTGATTGTTGATTTGATGGGTATGTTTTCACTTTTATCTGTTATGCTGTTTTATGTTGACAATATTGCTATCATTTTAGTCTGTCATTGAGAATGCTTTTTATTTAGCATATGAATTTTCATTAGCAGATCATTGTTAGGCCACACAATTGACCGAAATAGCATCAGACAAAAAATGCTTTTCCAAATGTTTTATGTGCAATGGCCCAAACTGTGAAGGCAATTTGTAAGTTTCATACCAAAGTAAGATTGTTCAAATTGGCCTCCTTAATGATTAGTGTACAATTAAGGTCCAATAACTTTGTTGTCATTAAAATGAACACTCTTTACTGCTTGTGTTTTGCCTATCATAGAACTTTCTGCTGTGAAAAATGTTGTACTCTTTTTTAATACCAAACATTTTCCAAATTTAAAAGGACTCCTGGACCCACTTTACAAACCTTCCAAGATGAATAGTTGATACCCTAAACCTTATTTCTTACAAATGTATACTTGAATGAATAGTTGTTATAAAGTTGTTGTCTTTGCTTGACTCTGATAAATTCGGGTTTCAGCGTCAAGATTGCAATTTTAATATCAGAAACAGTGATAGACCCTAGAGTGCAAAAAACTTATCACCTTCTTGCTATTTTATAAAAGAATGTCCTAAAGCAATAGTCCAAAAATGCACTTTGTTACCAAGGCATACTCTGTTGGATATCCTCTTTAGATGGTACAGTGGACAAAGTTGCGATTTGTGCTTTTTGCTTTCAATATTTTGTTTTATGAGGTCCCTAAGTTTTTTGACATTCTTTTCTCCTGTTTGAAAAATTGTGTCAGAAGCTCTGACTTTTGTGAACGCTAGAGTACTAAGCCCTAAAATATAAGCAATATGCTTAGTTTGTATTTAAAAACGGTCGAGTTTCTCAAACTGAAATTGCAACTCACTTTGGTAGGAAATGGAAATCTTTTGTCTGTGAGAAGCTGTAATCAGTATCGTTATAGACTTTTTAATCTCACAAAGTCAAGAAGACTAGTCAAAGGATTCTGGTTGGGATGTTTTAAAAGATACATCAGTACCCAATAATTAGGCATTGCTGCTAAGGTTAGATGTAACGATAAAAAGCTCTTACACAGAATCCACCAGCAGGGTAGCATCTGGAAGAACCACTATTTGATCTTGGCCTATTCCTTGACAGATATTCAAGATAGGTGTCAATACTGCTTCTTAATTGGGTGCCATGTGTGTAACCGGTGTTGACTACAATCACTCTGGCCAAGTATGTTCCTCCCTCTTTTAGCCACAGCAAAGTTGAGGCCTTTTGAGCTGACTACTTTAATTTCTTTACCAGCTTCTTGGCTTTACTGAAATAAAGTAGAATCTGCTGTGTAGTGTTTTGACTAGTTTTGCTCAATGTACCTGTATGCACAAGCAGCTAAGCCTTTATATTCCATATGGCAGCTTTGTTTTCATGCTGTTATCAGTAGGTATCTGTACGTTGCTTTCTTTTGTTTCTTGGTAGCAAGAAAATTTTCCACCCATTCTTTATCTCTGTTAGGACCTGGTTATGCCCCGTGTGTACCTCTTCAGGCCAGTCTTATTTAGTTGCTATGTGTACATCCTGTCTCGGCATTAAAATTTTCATAGCCATGCATCTTCTTTACATAGTTTTGATGCGAGATGGAATTGATAGAAAAAGTTGCTCAAACCATCATATCATTCCATTCAGTCTTCCTTTGTTTGACAGACTGCTCCTGCAATAAACACTGTCCTTGCCCCTGATAGTTGCATTGAGTATGATGGGAGTATTGAGGCTTCATTACTTCATGTGTTGCATTTTTTACAATAGCAACTATTTTCTCCTTGTTATGAAGGAGACAGAAAGGAAAGCCTACCTCCTAAACCTTCTCTAGCAACACACTCCAATACTTGCTCTTTAATTTGCATGCACATTGCTGTCATTTATGGTTGGTGTGCTTGGTACTCTTAACCCAATTTGTTCACTTCAGCACAGAATTATTGTTTGTAGTGTATTTGTGAGTTTTCAATTGCATGTTCAAGTATTACAAATGGCAATCTTTGGCAATACTATGACCCACATTTTAACATATTTCCAGGGATTGCTGTTGGCCACACTTACTATTTTCTTGAGGACGTATTCCCAACGCAGCCTGGTGGATTTAGAGTTCTGGAAACACCCCGAGTTCTGTAAGTACAAGTAACGGTTATGTTTTTTTATGAAAAAAATTACATGAAGTCCAGAGTTGCAGATGTGTTGAGAAGTTCTGTACCAGTTATTATTCATATTTAATTTTTTAGACTAGTACAGTTGTAGTTATCATTCATGATGTGAAAATTTCCACAGAGTTAATTGTTCTCTAAATGCTGCAATTTGTCAAATTTCATTGAGTTTATTTGAAAGGCATGAGTAAGTTGCTACATAGTCTTTTTATAATTGTCTTATTTCTCTTGTACAATCTTGAATATTTACTTGTTTCGGTAAGTCTTATCTCGTAGTAAGTATCCTTACTGTTCTATTTTGTTGTTTATCACCTTTCTATCCATCATTTGAGACCAGACTCGGCGATATCACCTTTTGCAGGAAGGTATTCTACAACGCATATATGCGTAGTCCCGTATTTGAGCATTCACAAATTGTCTGTGGCGCTTTTAGTCTTGAAAACCTTGATGAACTTTAACGGTGAGACGAAATACTTCTTACTTGATACTTATATCGATAGGTATCTTGTGGATCATCTAAGCTGAGTCCTCAGTTTGATCGAAATATTTATGTATAGTCCTCATTCTGCAGCAAACTCTTTTTTGGTGCTTTAGCGTTAGATGCTAAAGTACTGCTTGAATGGATATTCTTGTTTCTTGTGTGTAGGAAGCGACTCTTTGACGGTGATGCAGATCCAGCTTATGATCCTATGCCAGAAGCAGAGGGAGTGGAAATGAGCTGGGGTCGTCGACCGAACAGTAGAGATAACGAAGGGAATAACAACGATGAGAGGGATCAAGAAGACTAATATTGTTGTAGAGCAACTCTTTAACACGAAAATGCATATTCAATGTTCTCAGATTGTAAAGTATCCCAATCCTTTTTAAAAAACCCTGCATCAAAGTAGCACTTTGTTCCATTGTTATTAAAATTTAGCACTTTAGCCCAAAGTGTAGGTCGTAAGTGGGTAAAATACATGTCCGTTTATGACTACCGGCTTTTACTCAGCGTCACAAAATGACTCATTAATTCTTTAATAATTTGCAATGTGCCATTTGCTTTCTTTCGACGCGCTGTGGCTTGCACATTCGTAAAGGATATCGATTACCCCATGAAAGTACCGGGACGTGAGGTTTTCTAAGAGGATCCTTTCTTATTCTGCAACAGGAATCAGGATTCTCCAGTAATAAGATTGATCGGTGATTTTATTACTTTGTAAGCTCATGCTTTTATTTTAGCTTGGTTCCTTCCACAATTTTTCCTCAAGTCAACATTCTGAGAGGACACGAATGTTGCGTTTGTTCGAGTTAGCGTATTTTCGTACGATTTTGCTAAATATACTTTCATCAATTTTGGGTGTGTCGTTTTTTGCAAAGTTAAATAAGTGAGTTGACGGGTTTAATCGACTGGCATATCATTAAACAGTAGAAGAATACTATTCCACATCTTTTGAAATATGGAGGAAGAGGTGGATTATGTCTTGATGTCTATGGCTTTAACTGAGGTTACAAAG
This sequence comes from Chironex yamaguchii, assembly GCA_024741275.1. Lineage (NCBI taxonomy): Eukaryota > Metazoa > Cnidaria > Cubozoa > Chirodropida > Chirodropidae > Chironex > Chironex yamaguchii. The sequence goes on from JANTCA010078525.1 coordinate 7,132, forward strand.
ACAAGGATAAGATATCGTTCAGTGACTGGTATATCTTCCGATAATACATCTAGGCCCTAATCCTCACAGAGAGTACTGTTCTGGAAGCCATCGATATGCTGTAGTTATCGCATGCTTTAAACTTTACCTACTAGTTTTACGAGCTTCGTAAGTGCTACCTGATGATTACCTATGTTCTCATTTCAGTTCTGCATATGAGCTATATTTTCTGGTCCATACTTAAGGTAACGCTTTTTTTTCTGACACTCTTAAATTTAAAAGTATGAATCGTCAGAAAGGAAAGTATAGATATATGTTAGTCTTTTAAAAGAAACATGGATCAAAACTAGCCAATCGTAACCAATAAAGAAAAATACCAAAGGTTTTTATTGTTTTCGATTGGCTAGTTTTGATCCATGTTTCTTTTAAAAAAGGCAGCCATATATCTTTCCTTTCCTTTCTGACGATTCATACTCTGAAGAATGTGAAACGAAAAAAGCTTTTAAGTATGCTTTTCGCGCAATGCCACAAACTTTCAAACTTTCGAAGAGATTTTCAAGTTTTATACCACAAAAGATTGTTCCAGTAAAGCTTCTCGTCGTGACCTCGTATAGGGGTGTAGCTAAAAGGTGAGTGAGGAGAGATATATTATGGATTTAATACTGTGCCGTTTTCTTACAAGCATCCTCATTTTTTCATATTACTGGCTGTATTGTTGGTTGAGCAGGTTAGAAGTTAAAAATGTATTGCCGAAGGAATCTTAGAATATTTTTAAGAAGCTTGACATGGTGTAGCATATCCTAGTATATTTGAGATTTACTGTCTCAAGAAAGTCAAATGTAATTTTCGTGGTGTTGTCGTCAGCTTCCAGTAACTTGTAGAGGGACCATAGCACCTCTGATTTTCGCTGGAGTTCTTATGACGGCAATGTCATTAACTTTTTTACGAAAAGTGCTTGGTGCCTGCATAGAGTATATACGGTCATGTTATCGAATGTTTTGAGTCTGTGATAGAGCATTGTGGACCACATGGTGTTTATTGGTTTGGGGAGAATGTTTTAGTTCTGGCGCTCAGAGCATATTTTCTAATCCACAAGGTGTCACTAAGGCCTGGATCAAACGTCGCATCGTGTCGAATACAGTCAGGGAATTAAATGAAGGTAAAAGGTAACGTTTGATTTGACTTAAATGCATGTGTTTAATTTAGTCAGTCAACTGTAATTAATTTTATTTGACTGACTCGTCGCATTATGGGATATTAATGTTACTTCAGTTGGAACGTTGTTCTTAACATGTGTCGAATAAAATGCATAGATTAATTACATCATTGAAATAATGTATTATAAGGCGATCTCGAGGCTGAGTATGCGTACTGTTCTTTACCTTAAGCATTCCAAAAGTAAGCTGCCATGATCACTCGTGTTGCTATGGTTACTCTCCAGTCCCTACAAAGCTTCCTTTCTGCACGTTCGGTCGAAAAATTCAGTCGTATTTTATTGAAGATATCAAATGCATCGTTGACATGAAGTTTCTTTTGAAGTCGCATGGAAGTGGAATGTAATTCAATTGTATTCAACAAATGTAAAATGCGGCGTTTGGTCCAGGCCTAAATTGACTATATGTATCTTTATCTTGGTGCGATTAAAGCAGAAAGAGTAGAGATGAAATTCCAAAAGTATAGAAATACAGCTTAGTTTACAGTATTTAGCTCTTTAACTTATTTAGCTTGAATAAGAATATTACACAATTGTTAGCCTCTATGTGATTTATATCTGAAGATTTAAAGCTTGTATTTATAGTTACAAAATTGAGTTTTATTGGTTTCAAATCGAGGTTTGCATGCTAAGCAACGTCAGCATTTTGGTTCTCGAGTAATATCCTGTGTTAGCAAATTGAGCGTCTATGTCTAGTAAATACCATCGCAGTTGGTGACATAAGTAGAATGGGGGGCCATGAAAGCTAGCAGTTTTCTTTAGTCTTAATTTTTTCTTCCTCCATAAATATTGTTAATTTGTTTATCTTTCAGCCTTCAGTTCTTAAGCTGTGTTCGGGTTAAGATTGAAGATATGGTAATATGGTGTACGCCTGTGTAGCCCTTGGTAGTTTTTGCTTTGCCTAAAGGACAAGACTTGTATTCATCTTGAAAAAGCATCTCATTTTTGCTTGAAATTTTGTATGGCTGCGCACCATTCCTGACTATAGCATCAGTTCAGTTTCATAGCATCTGGACCAAATAAAAATTCGTCAAACTATTGGACAGGATCCATTTGCAAATTTTCAATTTTCATGCTGTTAGTCGTGCGATGTAAGTATCTTAAACTGATCAATACTGCTTTGGATTGAATGAATGGCAACTCTGTGAAATTCCGAATTCCAAACTGGCAAAGAAGCTGCCGTTTTGTAAAAATAGAAATGTTTCCTTATTCAACCAACTCCTTTCGAGGAAAACAAAGTGTAAAGCAGGACTGATAAATCAATAAACAATATCGAGTTTTCATCAATATCCGGAAATACGTCTTGAAGTAAAGATTTGTACAGGAATTATTTCAGGGTGTGACAACGACCATGATTTAAAGTGTAGTGTAGTGCTCGACAAAGGTGGAGAGGCACTAGAATGAAGTTCTCTACGCGGGGAACAAAGTTCCTTGCAAGGCCATCCAGTGCCCATGGTTGTGTGTGATTTAAAACGACTGATTTGAATATATTGATCGCACACGTTTAAGTATTGATCGATACCTGTAAATTTGGTTCTTTGTTTGCAGAAATCGGTACTATGTTTCCCTCTAGTAATCTCCTACTGCCACAACATCTACCTTTAGTACATATTCTACCTTTTATATGACCGCGGCTTTATGTTCGTCCTGAATCTTTGTAAATGGCAACGAACCAAAAACCTAACTAACCTAGCGTAAACTACCAGACACCATTTCTACCGAGGCCTCTCTTTCATTTTGTTCATTTTGTAACAAGCTTTAACAAATGTGGCAGCAGACTCCTTACACAAGGGGGACGAAATAATGTTGACGTTGGTCGACGCTTGGAGCAAAATTTTTAACTCATGGTTATTCCTTTGTAAAAGGAATAAACGCAGTTATTCAAATCTGTTGAGTGTGAACTTGCTAGTGACGCTACAATTTTACCACAATGCTTTTTGTTGAGTGCAAATTCGATTGTTTTTCTAGTGCAGTCCAACATCCCATCATGAGGAGAACCAATTGGCATTAATGGGGGCACCCATCAGGATCAATGGGAGTGGCGGCTGGTGAGGTTTTTCGTTGAGGGGGTGGGGCAAAGCTCAGATTTGGGTGTGACGCCCCTATTTCGTACTAGAGATGTTACATGAGAATAAAAATGTACCTTTTACGTCGGTGTTGCTCAGTAACGTAGGCATTTAGTAAATCTTCGCTAAAAAATGTTTACTTTATAGAAACAGAAGTTACAAAAGCAAGGTTACAGCAAATGTCGTATTATAAGAGCAATACTTGACCGTGAGTTTGCCACAGGTGCGCTTGGATCATTCGACAGTACCACTGTGTTCCAACGGAAGACAATCTCATTGCGGACAATTTTATCCACTTGATCAAATATGGTCATGTCGTTCTTTGGTGATTGAAATTTTTATTGAACCACTTCCGCACTTTTGAGGACGTGGTTTAAAAAGTCAACCAGGCTCAAGAGCATAAACAGGAAGGAATTTGAAAATTGCGAATTTTTAAATGCGCCCCAAGGCTACATGAGCAAAGCAAACAAGATGAACATCAATAAAGTGAAAGGGACGAGAGGTTTGGGAAAGAGGACAATGAAGATGCGAAAATAGAATAAGGCTCAAATCAGCGTTCTTTTCAAAATGCCGTGGTTCGGAGGATAGTCTGCCTCGAGAAGAACTGCGACGACGAGGGCATCAATAAAGATGCAAATTTTTGGCCGAAATATTCCGAGCTCATAAAAGTGATGAACCAAGCAACGAATTTTTACGACGTGCCCACAAAATTCTCGTTGCCTTGACTGAAATGCGTAAACGTAACAGTGAAAAAGTATTATTTCTTTTTGACTGTGATTTGTCATTTTCTTAGAAACTATTTCTAAATGTTAATTTGCTTTTTGTATTTTTTGGTCATTTCTGAGGGTAGGCAACGCTTTTTTAAAAAATTCCACCCGTCACGCTTCTTCTAACCACCACTGTCAATAGAAAACACGCAACCGTCCAACAAACAAGGCATTTCCAAGCACCACATCTATTCGGCCGGGGAGAGTATGGGTATTGATATGTAAGTAATGAATAGTATCCTTTATTTTCCTAGTCACTAAGTTTCTTTCTCTGGAATATTCTTGTTTTTCCAAAACTATGTTTAGCAAATTCATATCCTTAGTAGAAACTATATCAGCTCAAGAAGTGCCAAAACCCTAGAAGTAATCCTCAACTCGGTCCTTGGGCGAAATTTGTAGAGAAAAATATAGCAAAACACTAGTTTTGGGCTTAAAAAAGCTTTCGGAAAGGCTTAAAAGTGAAACATTCCATACTCATGCCAAATTGAGGTAGGATCATTCCTTACTGCTATCTAAATTGTGCTGCTGTACGCCTGTAAAGCATGGCCATAGAGGAAAAGCAGAATAGATGCTTAAAAAGTTCAGAAAGTGCGTCATGGAAAGTAAAACTGGCAAACAAGGGGTTGTATCAAGAATTCCCACCAATAACACAATAGAGAAGCAGGGGGATGCGACTTACCGGACACTGCATTCGACGCCCTGATTTATGGTCGGGAAGCCATACAACAGTAGGAGAAGAAGACTTGCAGGTCGCGCATTTATGATGTCAGCAAAACCTTTAAGACTTTCCATGCCCCACCACCTTCTCAAAAGTTGTCGAAATGCCCAGAAACCCCCGACACTAATGCACCACTTTTGATGATGGTTTTCCTTTTACCTCCCTCACGTTGCCATTTTAGAAAGTAAAGCAAGCACATGAAAAAGTCAAGTGGACTATTATGTCATTGTAGGTCTTGGCTTCAGCAACAGAAACAGATGTCAGGTAAACCGTCGAATATGTGTGATACGGTGGAACGGCAGTAGCAGGGAAGGGAAATGTAATCAGAATAATGTCGGAATGTTCATTGACTCCTCTCTTTAATCTACTTGGTCAATTATCTAAAATCCACACGACCATCTTGTCCCCCTGAATACGACGTAATATACTTGAATATTTTGACATGAATGTATGACTCTTGCATTGAAAAATAGACAATTTGAGTCAAGATACAGATCTTGAAGATAATGTAGAAACGAGAACTGTAATGCCAGACAAGACTCAGTGGCAGAAGAAGTCTAAATTGGAGAAAGAAAGTAAGCCGATGGATGCTCAAATACTGTTTCTCTTAAAAATGCTGCATAGGACTGAACTTTATCAAATGCTATCCTTTGATTGTTCCAGATCAAAATGATCTACAACATAGTAAGTTAATCCTGAAAACGTACATAATGCGATATCCATTCCACGATATGTAACATATCATAATATATTTGATCACATACCATCATAAATGGCAGAGGGGATTCTACTATGGCGCACAATTGATCCAACTAAGATGAGGTAACAATGTTCAAGCGACGTGAGACAAAGAACGCTCCATATAACGAGATACATGTAATCTACTTCAATACAGCTCAGTTATAATAATTCATAAGTAAACAGCGCGTAAAATAATACTTGCATTCGACTTTTACAGATGAATACTAGATTGCCGCATTAACGATTTAACAGTAAACAGAAAACAACGCAGCTTTTACCCATTTATACCACAAAACCGTTGTTTTCTCAACGGAAGTATTACCACTAGAGTAAGCAGATATCTTAAAATGTATTGAAATAAGACAGCAATTACCACTGTTAACATGAGTGCTCATTTACGAAATTGATCGATTTCGTAAGGTCGAAGTGAATCTCAAATCAGTGCTGACAACCGAGTATCTGGTAGAGAATACCACAAGTCTGCCTGTTTAAAGATGCAGTTTTGACTCAGCCATGGAAATAATTTGTGCAATGTTGTCATTACTTTTCACCTTTTATACTCTATTCTATCGACTTTGACGTCATCACCTTGTAATTGATAAACATACGTTACAACTGTTGACGACTGAATATCCATGAGTACGAAGGATGGAATGACATTGCTATAAGGCAGAAAAAAACATTGGCAAATGTTCAACAGATATGTTCTGTAGTAATGACTTGAGTTAGAACCAGAAGCATCATAGAATTGTAGGCAGCAGAAAATAACAAAATCATTTTGTGTGGTTACAGTAGAAGATAAATATGTTCAGAATCCCTCATTCTGAATGATAGCCAAAAACAGTGTGGTCGTATCTGACGCACAGACCAATACAAAGCAATAACTAATATCATAACTAGATATAATTCATACTTCTATACTATACTATACTATACTATACTATACTATACTATACTATACTTCTATATATCATCGACTATACACATTCGTGATAACAATTGCCTTAAATTCAAGCATTCGACAGAAAAATAAGTAAATTCCCTTCCGCACCCAAATCCACGAGGTTAGTATGTATATGAAAATCATGTCTAAACAACTGACTTTAATGACATCTATTGAATACAAGAAATACTGTTAACTGTAGCAGTTGGAATAGTCTGGTGGCACACTTTATGCTCACAAATAAAATTAGCACAATTCTCGTCCATAACCTTTAAAAATTAATGCGGATCAATGGTTAGCTTTCAACAAATATCTAATTCAGAAATTAAAAACAAGGCAATGATACTGTATGGTTAAATTCTCTTATCCAAAGTCCTAGGAACAGGTGTCAAGCTAATTGCATTAACATATTGTAAACGGAAACGTCAGTTTGACCTAAAACTGAGCTCAATTATGTCATGTAAAATGGATAAACTTTCCCGTTGTCATACTCTACGGTGCAGAAACGCGGAGGATAACAAAATCAGTGAAACAGACTCCTTCAGCATCAGCTGTGATCTTGATGAAAAATAGAAGGACTGACTGGATTACAAAGAAAACCTGAGACCACTCATATCATCCAGTCTAAGTACTTTCCTATTAATGTTCAGCTTAGTTCTCTTGGTTCCGAGAAGATGGCATCACCACAAAGTTTGGACTGCACAGCTGAGGTACAAAACGCACATTGAGACTATCACTGGTGAGGAAAAACAGACATCAAACATGGCAAATGGTCGAGAAGACGAAGAAGATGAAGAGAAGGAACATACGTGGTAAACAAGTGATAAAAAGAATCCATTATTCATACACATAGTACGTACAGGTCTAATGGACTGTAAGCTCCAGTTGCTGATCCTGGGTTGATGTAGAATTTTCCCTCGTATTCATAAGCTTCGAACTTATAACAAAAGAAAACATTTGTGAAGAATAAATGGCTTATTAATGTACTTTAAGCCTGCCAACTGTACAAAAAATATTAGACTACAAATAGTACCAACTAAAAGACCCACTTATGGCCAAAAAGTAGAAGTTTTACTTTGATATTTGCATAACTCATACACCTCAGATTATTGAAACGTAAAAGTCATTGTTTCTTAGATAGTGTTCCGGTGTTAGTATCAATAGACCTTTTCGGTGTTACGTCACACGGCCCGTTGTCAATGGCAACGATCCGACGAAGGGGCAAACAATGAGG
>JANTCA010078547.1:0-14789 GCA_024741275.1 Chironex yamaguchii
TTTTTTATGGTTGAGTTTTGAATAATAGTGATATCAAATAAAGACATTTTGTGGTTAAAAATGCTAAGCTACGTTTTCCGCAAGGGTTCTGATCGCTGTCAGGAAGTAGGGAGGGGTGATGAAACATGCGGATGGTGCATACAGTGGGGTATGGCGCTTTTAGCAAATTTTCATAACTAATTGGTTTTGCTTTCCCTTCGCATCAGAGCTTACATGGGACTCAAATGGGCACCCTAAAAGGGGAAGGGAAATAACTACCATAACGATTTTTCGTGGAGAAGAAATGGACTATACTATATGAAATTTTTCCACGCGAAAAATGCATGGGCAGATTTTTGTGTCCTCCAACCGCCCATAGGGAAGTAGTGAAGTCCCATCCATTCCACCGAGAGTCTAATCCGATGTGCTATTGCAGTTTTATGAGCCAAGAGGTGAAATGAGCTAGCAGTTTTGGTTCAGGGGGGAGGGGAGTGAAAATAAAAGTTGAGAAGCACTGATCTATATACATGTAGCAAATCTTGACGAAACATTTTCATGGAATTCATTTTTATATACCACTAAAGGCGCTGCATTCAGTTTTAACAAAACAATGTACCGACAAACGGACGGTATGACACTATGATTGAGTGCACCTCACTTTTAAGCACCGTGCCAAAATGACATAGAAGACAGGGGTAAAAGGTCAGGAATGTAAACTGATCATGATAAGCTTGTACGTCTAACATATGTTGCATACCTAAGGAATACAGTATACATTAAAGAAAGTGTCAGGGTTCGTGGGTTAGAGACTCTGAAATAAGCGTAATTTCGGAGCAGAATGCGACATGGAAGGGATTAACTCAGGAATGGAGAAATGGTATAAATTGCTAGCCAGAAAGCAAGTCGAAACATGTTTTTGTTGAAAAGTTGAGTTAACGAAGAAGTGGACTTAATTATGAGCTCTAGAGTCGTGATATCATTATGGGAGTCTGGGACTAGTTTTATTATGTATATTGTGCAATAGTGTAAAAGTAATTTTTCATGATTTTCATGTATTTCGTCATTGTTAATCAGTTGGTTTTCGAGATTCTGAAACATAGACCTTCGTTTTCTTGCTGCTATACTATCTTAGCTGTTCATTGCAGCAGGTAATAAGTAGTTTGCAGACAAAAGCCTGTAAACTAGGCATGAAAGTATAAAATCAAGGATCTGTTTAGAGATGAACGTTTGTTCGCTCTCTGTGCCCTCTTTACCGCCTGATCTATTGTCTCTGGTGATGTTTGCTTGTCGGTTGCCCATTGCAACTTGTTCATTGTTCACATACCATGTTTTTCACGAAGAGGCTCCAGTCACCCAACTTCCGCTCGGAACGGCGGTCTTCCTTCCTCTCAGCTCTTGTATGTTTCCACTTTTCCTCGCATATGTTTCTTCTGCTTCAAATAACACGCCCTTTCATCCTGAGAACCCAGTGAATAATCCCCCTTTGCCAGAACTGCTACACTTCTCACCTCATCTTCACATAGAGGACCCCATTAATAGGGTCCTTCGATTTTGGGCGGCATTGAGCTCCTGTAATCATAATTGATTTAGTATTCCAACTTTTCCCTTTCCTTAGTTTTTGTTAAAGATACCAAATCAGTAAAGCCGGTATTATGGAAGAAAACCCTGTTTAACAGGCTTCAGATAATGACTTCTTTTCAGTTTTCAGTGACAGCGTCAACAGTTGAAAAAGCAGTGGAGATTTTGGTCTGTTTTAGATGCCTTTTTGAGTTTTAATAAACCTATAAAAGGCTTGACGGCTGAGCCATTTTAAAATTTCAGTTTGTGTTATTTTATTTGTGTCATTTGAGTATAATTTATCTTAGGCGCCCACAGACCAGCGCACACGGACAGATATACAGATACCCAGTCAGTCCATACAAATTTTCTAAGAATCTTTCCACTGTTTTATGTTGTGCCGGTTTAGTAAGCTCTGGTTCTGTTTATTAAATACGCTAGTTTGAGGGAAGATTTGTTTCTGCCCAGTAGAATACGCGGGTAACTAACTTAATAGACACATTATTTTAAGTCAGTCGAAATGAAGTTTATGAAAGTGATGTTCTAAGCAATACAGTTTTGTTTGTTACTGATGCTACTCTGCCTGTTCATATTTGTACTCAAAACTTTTCATTCCCCACCTTGCAGATGTATATTTTTTCAGTGGCTTCGGCATTTGTGATGTATCTTTACAGGTACGTAAAGAGGGTTTAGGGTAGTCCGTAGACCACAAAACGCATTTTAATTGTGCCATGCCTTATAGGTTCTAAAAACGTGGCTGTCAAACAAGACAAGTTACTATTCCGTCGGGGCGTGTAGCGTAGAGCAAGTCCGGTATTATTTATACCAAGATTTTCCAAGTGACTTGTTTGTCTTTGACTCTTGTCGTCCAAAAGTTTAGCTATGTTTTTTAAAGCTTCAAATATTCTCGATCCCAAATTTGATAATAGATTTTACGTAGACCTGCCACTGTTTCTTTTTATCTGGACGCAATATGTAAGGCCGCCGTTTCTGTCTGTAGCTACTTAGTTTTGTTGGCAGAGCAAGACAAGCTGTTCGTAAAGGCTTAGTTGTTTGCTTTTTGAAAATGCTAAGTGACAACCTCAAGCATAGTACTTTAGTGCAATATGGCAATGGTAGTCTTCTAACCCACTGGGTCATCATTCAGTTAAAATCATTTTCTTCGAAATCGCTATGGGTATTCGAAAAAAAGGTGTTGCGGTGATTGATATGCGTGGTAAAAAGCACAAAAGTCTATATTCTGCATCAGTTATTGTTTTGGGGGAGTAAACTGTATTCGGATTTGGATACCATATAAGCCGTAAAGTCAAAGCCTGGTTGTTGGTATTTAGTATATTGGCCAGGTAGTGGGACAAAGTCACTTGTACCCTCTTGTGGTAAATGAAATTCTTTCTCTTAGTTAACGCTGTACTTTCCGTTTGGATCCGACACCTTAATGTACTCCTTTTGATGTCATTGCATATTTCCCACTGCGAGGTCCTGGACTCTAGATCGCTAAAGGCGTAATCACAGTAACAATTGGAATGATTCTCGAATTGAAATTGATGTTTCTGTTTTGTTCGTCAGATGTTGTGCTCAATATATTAGATATTCTGTTATTCCTACAGCTATTTGTTGCCTACGTGATGTCGACTTCCTAACTTTACATCGTCGTTGTTTACGTTGATTATAAATACCAGTATCCTCTGTCTGTTACAGGACTGATCAGTTGCATGGATTTTCAAGGAGCACAATAAGGTCTCTATTGATTATCGGTGAACGTTATGTGAATGTAATATTGAATAATAGTTCACAATCAGATATTGTGGTTCTGTGCTTAAAATAGGGTTCGATGTCATCCTACAAATTTGCGTTTGTTGTTATTTGATAGGCTTTTTACTACGTCATTGTCGCTAGTAGAAAAATCCTATATATATTACCTTTTGTCTTCACTAAGGAGATAACGTTTCTTTTTCTCGACTCAAACGAGAACATAGTGCAGTAAAATTGATATAAAGTGATAACATTATTTCCATTTTTAGTGACATATCCAATACTCTTATGAAGTACTACTTCATTTTCCTTAGTCTCCGCTACTTATTTTAGTAAAGGGATCTTAAGAAAGACGTCTTCAACATATTAAGCACCTTAAAGTGTATTTAATTGGTGATTAAAGTATGTGTATTTGTGGCAAAACGTTCTTAATCGGCATTTCACCTGTACATACTCACGTATAGTGTTTCCTCTTTATTTTCTTCCGTTGGCCAATGAGTTATGCATTAACGTCCTTTGCAAGTTTTTTTGCTATGTTATGTCGTACCTCTCAGATTTCTTCTACAGGAAAACACACCTTCTATGATAAACTCTAGAGCACTTTCTCCTGCAGTGATGAAGCAATGGTGAGATATTTTTGTCAATTTTATGGCGTCAAAAGTTCAGCTGTCACATCCGAATTGTAACCATTTTACTTGAGTGATATATAGCAAGTGACCGAGGCAAAAACTTTCTGTGTGTACCCATTACAAAATGCCGCTCTCCTGCAGGGCAGTGCAGTGTCAATGCTATGTTTGGCTATCAATCGTCAAACGGACTTGGAAGACATTTTGCTGTTGTAGCGAAGGTAACGTTTGCATGAATGTATTGATGTTTTTACAGCACGATACGATTTCTTTCATGAAAAGAGTATTGGCAGCATAAAGTCATCTGCCGCTCTTCAATGAAGAGAATACGAGTCATGATTACTATGTGTCCTGTAAAGCTGTACATGCTTCCACCTACTCTCTAGGTCTTGGTAATCGGCAAATATTGAGCCTTTCAGTAAAACATTTGATAGTTATCAAGCATTTTCTTTCAGTACATAAAGTTAATGATATTCTCATTTCTAAACCAATCTGTTTTAAAACGTATCGTTTATTATTATGCAAGGACATAAACAGTCAGGAGGTAGTGGGATAAGGGATTGTCATTTACCAGTTATTGAGCTACTGTGCCGATGCCTTTTGTATCTGTGAGAGTTTTAAATTGTTATTCAGTCTGATATTCATGAAATGTATGAATACTTCAGTTAGAAATACCTTTGTCATTTTGTTGTAATCAGCCAAGTATCCTGGTTTAACTGTGACGAATTAAAATTTTTCTACAAGGAGGGCAAATGTAGTACAAAGATCCGATGTGATGCAATGATAAATAAATGAGAACATGGTTTAGAATAATTTAAAGCGGCAAGTGCGAAGTTCTGTCCACGTAGAAACCGTCTTGCAGTACACAGTTACCAATAAAGAAATGTCCAATCGTAGTCCTGTGTAGTTGGGATTTTTTTTATTTTAGGGCAATGTCTAGTGGAAACGCTTTCATCTCTGCATATGTTGTCCGAAACTTGGTGTCGCTCATTTCAAATGTAGGCTATTGGATCCGAAGACCCAGTAAGTAACTAATTTGATGTATGATTCGCGGTAAACAAGTACAGCTTGTTTTTTGTTAATATATGCAAGACCTATTCATGATAGCTGATAATCAATTTCGTGTTATGAGCGACGACTTTCTTCATTGATGTTTAAGAGATCGCAAGATACAACTGCATTGATTTTCTGATACTTACTGCTCTCACGTGCGTGTGTTAGTAGAAATACCAAAGACTGTTTTTTATTAATGTTTAAATAGCCATTTACCATAGCTTATTGAATGCTAGTTCTTCTTGGTTTTTTGTCCAGTATAGTAAAATGTGCAAGGCCATTACAATGCAAATACGAATATTGAATTCTGCTTTTAATAGGTTCCCTGATTTGTTCGTTCAGTGATGCTTGTTCAATTATTAATATTTTGTCACTTCTTCATCTGTACTCTAAATGGACTTTTGCTGCATCTATATTACTGTCGTTATACAGTGAAATTTGGCAGTCACTGCCAGACATTTGTTGAAATAGCAGACATTTGTTGATATAGCAGACATTTGTTGATATAGCAGACTTTTGTTGATATAGCAGACATTTGTTGATATAGCAGACATTTGTTGATATACCAGACATTTGTTGATATAGCAGACATTTGTTGATATAGCAGACATTTGTTGATATAGCAGACATTTAAGCTTCGCTCTAACGCTTTTCTTTGACTCATCCTGCTCCGTTTTCTGTCTGTAGTATTATTTCAAGGCATCTCTATTTTGACGAAATCAGCCAGAAACAAAAGATTTTGACGTACATCAAGCCACGCATTATTCTTGAATATTGTTGTCCGTAATATGTCCATCGTGTTGCCAGTCCTTTTATATAAGGATATTAATTATCGAATATGAAAGAGTTGGTGTCTGTCTTTGTTACCGTTTCTGACTTGTGAGAGTATAGCTTTAGGGCAACACAAGAGAAAAACACTGACTTTATCTCAGAACAGAAACCAAACAAGTGAAATTATTTTATTAAAGAATCCAGCTTTAAAGAGTTAAACAATAGCTTAATTTACACGGTGTTCATTTTACATGTATATGTGAAATGCATCAGAGCAAGGGACAAACAAATGTTAACAGAGATACTAATAGGAGGGCAGTTTAACTGTTAAAACAACATCACTTAACAACACTTAATAACAGTCTTAATGCAATTGATCAAGGATACTTATGTTTTACTGTCAAAGTTCAAAGGCTGGAGTCAACAAGTCATACTGCCAACGAACTGTAAGGTTCATTAATTACACAGCACAAGAATACGCAACACATGGAAAGAATAACCCACAACATTTTTCACGCCTCCTCCTTCTCCATATGTCCCTACAATCATGTGATATTGTAATTAATCTTTGTTTCCATATTGTATATCCTGTTTGTAGGTTTTGGACAACAAGTTGACTATATGCTACCCTATCACTTTCACTAGTGTTTCATTTTTCCCTGATATCGTTTTTATTGTTAATCAACATAATATTGATTCCTTTAAAACCAGGTCACATATTGCGGATCTTGAAATCGAAATCTAATTTAGGATTCGGTGCTTTTATAGGCAGTTATGTCTTTATATTCAAGGTAAGTGTATTTTATTATGTGCTGTAGCCACATTTTTAATGTTTTTTCTGGACTATGTCTGTCTCGTGCAAAGATGCTCTCGTGGTTTTCAAACTCTAAATACACACGCAACTAATACGAATTGACAATAGCAAATCTAGCACTAGGACGCATTGGACGTTCATTAACGAGTTTACCTTGGTAGTTTATAAATAACGTAAAAGATGCTCATACCACAAAACACCATTGCTTTCAAACTTCTAGGATAAGTGGTAAGATAACCGAAACTTAAGCCTAGGCCCAAACCCTTTCCATCTATAATACTAACCCTAAGCCCAATCGTAACCCCCTAAATCCTGGCCCTTACCCTACCCAAAGCCCTAACACTAACCCTAGCCGAAGATTCGTAGTGTTTGTTGACAAGATTTCGAAACTGGTGTACCACAGAACATGCGTAAAGTTTTGTTCCAATAAATTATTTCTCTCATAACAGTTTGAAGCATATGCGACTGTTCGGAAATACGACGTGATTATCTAAGATCATACAACAGATGTCACGTAGTTACCTTCAATGTTTACATTTGTTTTCATTAGTAAGCTTACGTATGCTGCCATAGTCTAGCTGGTTGCAATCGAAAACTTACAACCTCCATCAGTCTGCATCTCCTGGCACTTTCTACAGCCCGTCTGTGCAATGTCCACTGCCTTCATCCTTACAATCATGCAGACCTTAGGGTTTGCTGGATCGACTTGATTTGTAGCAAACTTAAAACTTTGTTTGATCACAAATGTTTGTGATGGGGTGTCTCTATGGATAGAAGGAGTAATCTACATTTAACTCGTGAATGTGTGCATAAATTAAACGGCTAAAAGTAATATGTTAGTCTTACCTTACTGCAAAGTGGCAATTGATATATTTATGGATTTTTTATTTGGTTCATTACCTCGAAAGGTGTCAGAGTTCTTACTTGGAAAAATAAGACAAGGGCAAAAGGAAAGCAATGCTTTCATCGCCGGTAAGCTTGTAGTTAACTCGCAGTTTACTTCTAGTATCCGTAGCATTTCAAACGTGTTTTTAAGCAAGGTAGTCAAACGTTTGAAAAGATCGTCCACCTAAGCTCCAAGATGACTGTTTTTATGTTACAGTGGAGCTTCGTAGATACGACCACCTTCGTGCCTAATTCGGTCCTATCAACGGGGTAGAATCAAATTACAGTATTGTGCAAAATGCTTTTAAACTAAATTTTGCTACAGTACATGTGTGCTGCACTTCAGCTACAAATCAACCTTCTTGGCAGTAGCTCTAAAGGTTGGTCGTAATGAAAGGGTGGTTGGATTATTTTTGTTTTCAGATGAGAAAATATGTAGGCTATATTTGGGCAGCAAAACGTGGTCGTAATAGTAGAGTGGTCTTATCTTCAGGGTGAACATATTGTGGGGTTCAATTATATGTAGACTATTTTTCACAAACTGGAGTTTTGTGGATTATATTACAGTATATAGCGCTGGTCCTTGCCGTTGATTTACGTCTCTTGCCCTGATGTAGCATGAGCTTGTTGTTGCTTGACCTGTTGACAAGTGTTAGCGTATTGTTAGTGTGGATTTTCAGACGATTACTTTAGCAGTTCTCCTTTGTGATCTTTTAATTATTATCACCAGGCAGCACGTCTGGTAGATCTGGATAGTCAGAAACATTAATAGTGATGCTCGTGAAAAATTAAGTGTTTTCTATAGTGCTGTACTCGGCAGAAAGGAAAAAGATCAGCTCGTTTAAACCACGATATTGGAGCAGGATGCTCAGGATGTCATTGAGGGAAAGGAAGACAGTTAAATGGACTCGGGACAAGTAAATTTTGGTAGAAGTCTAGAAAGCACATGGCCGCTGGGACAATGCGTTACTTTGGTCATGTTTGTCGTATTGATGGCAGTAAGGATGTGATGGTAGGAATGATAGGTTTTAATAAAAGAAGAAGAAGATCGGCCAATTAAATGGATTAGTACTTCAAGTGGGGGAGTGATAAACATGGACTAGCTAGTCTACCAAACTGAGAACGACACAGACTGGAGATCGATGACTGTGTCCATTGATAAGAGTCGAAATCAACTGGATAGGAACACAAGAACAAGAACAACAACAAGAAGAACAACACCAAGAACAACAAGAAGAACAACACCAAGAACAACAAGAAGAGCAACACCAGGAACAACAAGAAGAACAACACCAAGAACAACAAGAAGAACAACACCAAGAACAACAAGAAGAACAACACCAAGAACAACAAGAAGAACAACACCAAGAACAACAACAAAGCAACACCAAGAACAAAAACAAAACAACACCAAGAACAACAACAAAACAACACCACCACCAACAACAACAACTTCGTTTCCCCGATCAAAGCACTTGCTTGTGTTGTTTGGACAAAAAATTTACATGTAACCACGTTTATACCACATTGCAATGATTTTCTACCACATGACGGTATGTCTCAGTCCCTGAAACAACGAATAGAGAACGTATTGATAACCTGGTTCGGTAGGGTAAGGTTATTCATTACGTCCCTCTTAGGCTATTCCTGGAATACAAACCCCTATCAACTTAATAGCATTTTACATTAAAATAAACCTACATTTCTTAAGAGCTCCCTGTAATAGTTACTTTAGAAGATCGCAAAGTTGAAAGGACTGTTCTGTAGTGCGATTATTTAGTGACTTTTACGTGTCTTAAATCAAGTGTGCTCTCATCGGGGCTCCACACACACGCTGGCCTCGTTTTGTAGCTGGATGTTAAATCAAAACTAATACTTGTTTTGGTATATGAAGTAAATTTCACTGCCTTTTTTACCTCACTAAAAAGAGGCGATTGATAATACCATAGCATGTGCATAAAGGACAAATTTACTCACACAACTCTGATGATTGTGTCTTCCATGACATATTGCAGCTATGAATTGCCGTACAGCTAATATACTTTTCTGTTGCTCTTCATTGGAGTTATCTACATCCTAATTTTTTATTTTTTCATTAAGGTGGTATTGCTGGGTTAGCAATGATGTTTCATAAGAGTTATGGAATAGCTACCTCGTCGCTGGTTAGAGTGTTAGAGGTAAATATTGAGGAACAAAAGCAACTAAGCCACTTTAGTATGAAGTATTTTTGAAATCATATTGATGCTAACAAAACTGATCGTCAACTAAAGAGACTGTTAACTGTCTAAAAAGGACTTCATCGGAAAATAGAATTTGTTGCAAGATATCAGTGACTTATTTCGGTTACCACTAATGTTTCTTTAGATTGTATACATAGGAATTTTGAAACTGGAAGAGAATTCCACATCCCTGGAAGTACCGCCATCTGACCGTTTCCTCCTCAAAGTGACAGCAAGCAATTTCGTGGTGAAATTGATCAATTAGAGGGTTAGTAGCATTCATGAACAAGACCAATCTTAGCAATATGAAAGTGGCATCGGTCGTAGGGCTGTCGAACAAATTGGAATCATTATCGAGAAGCAGTGTCCTGTTGTGATTAAACACAAATAAGGATGAAGGAAGCAAATATTGCAAAAATAATCCTTGGGGGAGGATGGAATTGATTTAGAAAATTTAATAAGTTGTCAAGCATTTATCAACAGTTCTATCATGAAAATAATAAATCCTAGAATGTTCTTAATGCTGAGTTGAAAGTGCGATGTCACACAGGTAGGAAGATTCTTACCTTTGTTAACAGAATGTCTTTAAGAGTATGGAAAGATAAGATTAGTTGGGGTTTTTGGTATGTAAGACTTGTTTAAACGCTGCATATATCATGTATCAAAATAGTTTGTATCTAATATTTCCAAATCCGAATGTGGGTTGCACAGAATAGCCATCCTAATATGGCACATGCGACGATTAAACAAGTCCTTACCAACAATGAAGCTCTTTGTGAAAACGTAGAGAGGATAGAAGTCTTTTGGTGACACGAATCTCGAAAGTAGACCAAACAAGCTCAAAGCGTTTTTCTTCTGACATTCTTCGAATCAATCGGCAGAATGGCGAAGACGTAGCAGCAAAAGATGCGTTTTGTCGAAATACTTTATTGAGAAGGCACCCTAACTTAATGGGAGCAGATTAAACGACGACGACCATAGATTAGATCACTTAAAGTACCATAGATTAGATGGCTAAAACATACCTTGTATGAGTAGGCAAAAAGGGAGATAGTCTTAATTGCGATCGATAAATAGGCTGAAAGTTAACACGGGCGAAAAACTAAGAAGGTTGAAAAGAGCGAAGATGCCACGACCTAAATGAGCATAGATGATATGGCCCAAAGGATGATGAGTGAGATGGTTAAAAGTGCCAAAGTTAAGACAGTTGAATAGACCATAGATAAGGCTGAAAGGGAGCATGGGTTGGACGGTTGAAAGGACTGTGTACAAAAAGGCAGACAGTGCCACGACCTAAATGAGCATAGATGATATGGCCCAAAGGATGATGAGTGAGATGGTTAAAAGTGCCAAAGTTAAGACAGTTGAATAGACCATAGATAAGGCTAAAAGGGAGCATAGGTTGGACGGTTGAAAGGACTGTGTACAAAAAGGCTCTAGCTCGGATGGTTGACATGAGCGAAGATAATATTGTTGAAAGGAGCATGTCTGAGATGCCTAAAAGTGCTAAAGCTAAGATGGCTGAATGGGCGATAGATAAGGTGGCGGACAGGCGCGTAGATGACATGGCTCAAAGTACTGTAGCTGAGATGGTTGACAGGAGCGAAGATGAAATCGCTGAAGGGACCGTGGGTGAGATGGCAGAGAGTGCTATAGCTATTTGCACTCTGACGAGCATGAAAGGAACGTAGATGATATGGCTCAAGGGAGCAGAGATGAGATGGCTGGAAGCACCGTGGGTGAGATGGCCGAAAGCAGCAAAGGTGCGACGGCGGGAAAGAGCATGGGTGAGAAAAAAGAAAATGCTATAGCTAAGATGGCTAAAGAGACCTTAGATAAGGTGGCCGCATAGACCATGGATAGGATGGCTAAAGGGAGTATGGATGAGATGGTTCAAAGGAGCATAGATGAGATGGCCGAAAGGATCGTGTGTGAGATGGCCTAAATTGCTATAGCTAAGATCTCTGAAAGGGGCTTGAATGAGATGGCTGAAAAGACTATGAATGAGACGGCGGGATGTGCTATGCTTCGGATGCCTGAATGGACCATAAATAAAAGGGATGAATATACCATGGACATGATGGCTGAAAGGAGCATAGGTGACACGGCGGGAAAGACCATGGGTTAGAAAGAAGTGCTATAGCTAAAATGTCAGAGCAGATCATAAATTACAGTTTTGAATATACCATGGATAGGATGGCGGAAAGGAGCATAGATGAGATGGCCGAAAGGAGCATAGATGAGATGGCCGAAAAGACTATAGATGAAATCGCTGAAAGGAGCTAAGATATGATCGCTAAAAGGACAATACTTGTGATGGCTGAAGACAACAAGACTAAGACTGTACATGGAATAGCCAAATAGAGGATAGATAAAATGACTGGAGGCATAACAGATTGAAATGCTTGAATTGACCGTATATAAGATGGATAAAGGAGCTTAAAGGAGCATAGATAAACTAAGTGAAAAACCATAAATGTACTGGATAAAAGAACCACAAATAAGATAGCTAGAAAAGACAATAGGTACGACTCGTGTTATGTATCCTAATACAATCTGCAAAGTGGCAGGTAATGACACTGGAGCAAGCAGATGACGACGGGAATAGACTTGATGACAACCGTTCTTTTGTTAGCCGATGAATGCTTTCATCAATGGAATCGTAAAAGACTCAAAGAAGGTGATATCAGATAAGTCCAAATGAGTGACAGAAAACTACTTAAATGTCGATTTACAAACTGCATTTCTTTAAACTCTAGTAAACTGTGAACACCAAATTACAATTTAAAATTTCAGTGTTAAGTGTTAATCATTCTAATGTTTCTGGGAAAAGAGAGCTCGTCAGTAAGGCGCCAATTTTCTGAAGGGTACCGTCAAAACCATGGTTGCTTTACAGTCTCTAAGCATAAGATGTCTTTATTTTCAAGATGTTTTTGCCGCGACATCCAGGACAAGAACAGCACTCTGTCTGTATGTCCAAAGGGTTGCTACTATGTTGGGCATTTTTGTGGCAGCGCAAACATTAATCACTGCCTGTTATATTCCAATATCTATAACTATTAAAATTCTGCATTTTGTCTACAGTTGTTAATCGAAAGAAGATACAGGAATTCATCTATTGCCCGTTTTCCACATTATGATGCCCTTCTGTATGCCGTTGCGGTCGGATTTTGTGTTCATTTTGTAAGTTTTACCCAGATTACCCTTTAACATTTGTTGATAGTTAGCAAGGGCATGGGCATATCTTTTGTTGCCATTAGGACCGCGTGTGCTAAGGTCAGATGCAGGTCAAATATTCTTCAAACCTTTGCGGAACTTACTTTGAATGGGCCGAATTTTTCCTGTTTCTCTCATATTAAAGTTTTAGTATTTCTGCTGTGTAATGTGCCTTTTTGTAATCGTGTGGTTCATGGGTGCACAATTTAGTATTATTAACATTTACTACTTTACCTGTTTGCTGCAATAAGTGTGGTTTTGTGTTGTTCCCAACGTGATATGGAAAAGCCACCTAGTCCGCACACAAACTGTTTGTTTTACGTCTATTTACTGTAGGGCAAAGTGGGAGTATCACTATCGTTATTTTGTGAGTTAACCCTGCTTCTCTTATAGTGACAGGCACTTTTAGGTTGCTTGGTTTGTTTTCTTGGTTTTGGATCGCTTATTTAAAAAATCTACATTGTTTCTCTGAAGCGCAGACGTCTGCCTTTGTAACATCGCAACTATTGGGCACCACAGATTCGAGGTAAGGGAATTTGTGTATACCACGTCGGTCTGTTATATACGTAAAACCGAAAATTCAGTAAGCTGAGCCAACCGTGGTATCATTAAGTAAATGCCTAAGAGTTTACCTTCCACTGCTACACTAGAAATTGAGAGCTGCTTTCAGATTCTTCCAGGCAGCCCGTCTACTCGTGTCACCAAACAGTTCTAACCTCTGATCCAATCATGTGCTCAGTTGTATGATGTTAGGTATGGATGAAGTTGTGTACGCAAGGTCTTATTTGCTTTCCAGGTAACAATAGAGCCGCATTCTGCACCGGCCGGATATTGTAAACTTTTGGCAAAGTTATCTGGCGGAAGGTGAGAAGATAATTATTTTACGTACAATTGTGGACTGTGGGACCTCTAACGGATGGCATAGCCAGCTCCGGATCCTGGAGGCACGTGCCAACCTAACTGTCTCTCATGTGGAAAGTCCCTAATTTGTCTGTGTTCCCATACACAAGTACTCCTGCACTCAAAGGAAAGACCCTGATGTAAAGATAAACTTATTTGTTCAGTATTGGTCTGCCCCAAGATAAACGTAATGCGAACACAAACGAAATTAAAAGCTTAGGTGTAATTACTGATAATCTAATGTCACCAGACAAGACCGGTTAAGCTTTCAATAACTTGGAATGTGCTTGTCATTGCAACTCTTTGACGCAACAAGGCGTCATGATTTACCGTTCATAATGTAGATAGTTTATGTTTAAATGCAATGCTTCGTGAAGCTCCAGGAAACCTTGACGTTTGAAACTCAATGCAAACTTTTAAAATGGTGACAAAGAGACAGAGGTCATACGAAGTAAGCACGGTAAGGACATTAGCGTGGACATTAACCAGATCATTTCGGTCACTCTTTGAAAACTGGTTGAATATCAAGCTGCCATGGAGAATAGGCCAAAAACGACTTATAAGTCGAGCCCAGGGTGTTGCCTAAAACGTTTTAAGAAATATTTCGTTTCATAATCTTGCGAAAGAACGGTGATTTAAGCGCAGGAAACTCGCAATTTAAGAAAAAATGTTCATGCATGAAGTTGAAGTCGTTTTTGACTCATGTATGTTACTCTTGATAATAATGATAATAATAATAATAATAATAATAATAATAATAATAATAATAATAATAATGATAATGATAATAATAGGGAAATGTTACTACAAACTTTCGCCCAATTACATGCTTGCCACTAATGTGGAAACTATTGACTGGTGTGTTAACAGACGAAATGTATGCTCACTTAGAAAGAAGGAATTTGTTGCCAGATGAGCAGAGAGGGTGTAGAAAACGAGGAAGGGGATCAAAGGACCAGTTACTAATTGATCGAATGGTATTGAAGAACTGTAAGAAAAGACAAGTGGGCCTAGCCA
>JANTCA010078558.1:0-14789 GCA_024741275.1 Chironex yamaguchii
ATACTCTGAGGAGTGTCAGACGAAAAAAGCTTTTAAGTATGATTTTAGCGCAATGTCGCAAATTTTCAAGGCGAAAAATTGATTACGTGCCAACTAAATTGAAATGAGTCAAAGGGCAGAAAACACTTTCGGTCAACAAAGAGTTGTAGGATGTTAGAAATGAACGTGACTATCACTATCGTAAATCATGCAGTGCATATCATTGGGATTTGTACAAAAAATTGCACAACTGTGCTACCGAGAAAACCGTCGATTGAAATCTCAATACTTCAAAAGTTTATCGACTGAACAACATGTGTACCAAACATCTGGTATTCGGCAAAAGCCCTCGCTCTGCTCAAAAGTGGTGATGACAAGAATTGTGATAAGTATAGGCCAATTTCAATACTGCCTACCGCAAGCAAGGTACTAGAACCTGCTGTTTGTGCTCAGTTATACAAATTCTTGAAGGAAAATGCCCTTCTTCACCCAAGACTATATGGTTTTCAGCACTCAACTGTGCATGCCCTTTCAAAATTTTGTGATAACATTCTTAAAAATGTTGGTAACACTAAAGTAACAGGAGCTTGTTACGTTTAACTTAAAGAAGGCTTTCAACACAGTCAAACATTCCGTCCTGGTCAAGAAATTAGCTGCTCATGGTGTTGATAAAAAGTCAGTGGGCTGGTTTACTTCACATCTCAGCAATCGTTCCCAACGCACTAGTGTTGGGAATTTTGATTCCACACCAAACTATGTTTCTATAGGAGTCCCCCAGGGATCAGTATTGGGACTGCTCTTGTTCTTGATCTACATCTAATGACCTTCCGGATAGACTCCAAAACACTAGATCATCACTCTTTGCTGATGACACCACAGTTTATGCAACAGTTCTTAGTGCTGATCATCTTGCTGTAGCATTAAATGAAGATTTATATAATGTGAGGAACTGGCTTCTGGATAACAGATTAACCCTCAACACAGGCAAATAAAAATGTATGCTTATTGGAGGGAATAAGCGAGTCAAAGACTTTAAAAAATGTAGTGTTAATCATTGAAGGCAAGGGATTAGAAAAAGTCAGCTACTACAAATACCCTGGACGGATCACATATAGGCTGTTTGCAGAAAAGTGTCACAAGGAATAGGTATCATAAGACTAAGAAAGCTTCTACTATCTAGAGCTCAGAGACGGTGTATGTCTCAAAGATGCTACCTCTATTTGATTATGCTGATATGGTATGGGGAGACTGTGACAATAAAGTATTAATGAACTTGCTTCAGATACTGCAGAATAAGACTGCAAAAGTCATACTAGACCACACAAACAGGTCATCAAGGTCTGATGCACTTGGAAATGGGAATCACTTGAGGAAAGAAGGAAGTTACACAGGAGTTCATTTGTAAAGAAAAGTTTGCTCAATAATGTGAACACATCCGACGTGAGGGGTAATGAAATATATAGCTATAATATTTAAAATAGGGGAAACTTTAGATTACCGAATTCAAGAACTAATTGGGGGAAACAAAGATCTTCATATTGTTTTCGTAAAGAACAGAATGAACAATTTTTAATTGTTTTAAAGAACTGTAATCCCTCTTAGCTTTGTAAGGTCTAGATAGTGTACTATCAATTTCTATTTTTATACCTACATTATAACTTTACTTTTGTAGACCATCATGAAAGGCACCTCTTGGTGACTGGGGCATTCTCTTAAAAAGAAAATTTATTAACACAACACATTTTTGTTTATCGGGATTTGTTTACACAACTCTGTTTGACAACGAGGCTGCAATATGATCATTGATCATTTTCATGAATATGTTTTTCATGGCCACGCGAGATCTTCACATATTACGCGGGTTTCATTGATTTTATTTAGTATTTTGATGATGCTGATCACAAATAGATACTACTAATTAATATCATGAATCACTGTTAGCGTGGTAGAAACAACCATTTTCAAGCTGATCATCACGATGGAAAAGAGAAGTGCGAGTCCGACAGTCGTCTCCATTTGTCTTGCTGTTAATTTGATTTCATCGCTCAGTATCGTCTTCACGAACAAATGGATCTATGTATCGTATGGTTTTCCGAATGTGTCGTTAACCTGCGTTCATTTTATTATTACATTCATTGGACTTCAAATTTGTTCTTGGTGCAATGTATTCCAACCAAGACGACTTCCTCTCAAGAGTATGTTGCCCTTATCGGTTGCTTTTTGTGGCTTCGTCGTGTTTACAAATTTGAGTTTACAGTACAACACAGTTGGCACGTATCAAATAGCTAAGTGTATGACAACACCTTGCATAATCCTTATACACTATTTTTTCTATAGTCGTCGATATTCAAGGAATATTAAATTAACTTTGGTAAGTTTAAAGTGATATTATTTCTGGTTTGTGTTTGTTGACTTGGAAATTGATTGATTTATTACACGTCAAGAGCAGTAAAACAGGTTGCTTATTATAGCTATTGTTTGAAATCAGCTGTCCATATCAAGGGCATATAGGTGAATGGCACAGTTAACTCAGAAGTAAATTGCGCTAAACGATTAATAAAAAGTAGCACCGAGGGACTAGTAATAGTATATGACCAGTAAAAAATATACCATTGGTAAGTTCACCGCTCCTTAAGCGTGACTTAAGACCTTGTATCAAAAACTCAT
Organism: Chironex yamaguchii; assembly: GCA_024741275.1. NCBI lineage: Eukaryota > Metazoa > Cnidaria > Cubozoa > Chirodropida > Chirodropidae > Chironex > Chironex yamaguchii. Next base: position 2,647 of record JANTCA010078558.1, read on the forward strand.
TCATTTGTTTAGGACAGTAAAGTTACAAATTTTGCGGTTTAATTAAAAGAGTCTTGCGTATGCAAAGACAAGCAAAAATTAAAGATAAATTTAGTACTTGACGTTTCGATCTTTCCGTCACATCACTTTGAAGAGGAAAGGTGAGAACAAGAATACGAGACTTTAAATACAAGTAGAAAACAAGTGATGTGATGGAAATATCCAAGCGTCGAGTATTAAATTTTATATTTCACAGAGTTAATGCCAGCACCATTGTGTGAAGTTTGTGGTTATGACGAGGCAAAAGTTATGCTGTGTAAATCCAGAAACGAGAAGTTCCATTTGATGTGAAGTGTGGATTAACTTCCAAATAGGCATTTTCTGCACACCATTATCAAAACCAACCATCATTATCTTGAAAATTATGATCACGAGGATCAACAATCTAAAATAATAAAAAGGACAAGTCCCTTGTTGATTATTCCATGCTGTTATACGAACAAGTACAACTCACAAATTTGTCCATTGTATTTAAAACAGCTTTAACAATATTTAAAACAACTGTTTACAATCAGCTATGCTGAAAAGCAACCTTACATATGCTAAATGAAAAGATGTTGGTCTGAAATTTTAAGACATAACAGGAAACGGAATCAGAAATCTTCAAACATTTTTAGGGCTCATATCTTTTACAGATATATGATTTATCTCATTCTAAATTCAAACCAATCTTTTTTACAAGATCAATCTTAAAAATAATTTGGCAAGCTCCTAACCTGTATACAATGAATGCTTACTTCAGAATGGAAATAAAAATGTTATCTTAAAATGTTATATCATTAATTGGGGTGTTTACTAAGAATATAATACGGCTTCTTAAAGCTAATACTTTGTAATTGCTACCAGTACGTGATATTGTGCAGAAATTATTGCAAATCCAAATTCACAGTTATTTTCTAAACCCGCTAACAAATAGTTCCTTTTTTGTGAATTCTCCACCCTCTGTTGTTTCAATGGGCTTACTTTGGTTCCTTTTAATACTTCCTTAAAATAGTTCCTTTTTAGAAATTTCCACAACACAGAAAGGTAAACTAAAAGAGGACCTATGTTCAGGGTGTGCATTAAGCATTACAGTTATCATACTTTGGCTTGCTCGCTACATTTTATGGACAACAGATGTTAAAAAGCACCATATTTCACCCTGATGAATGTTTGCCAAACACTTGTTGGTGGCTTTTCACTCGAAGTCTATGATAGAATGTATTTAACAAAAGCATTTTTGTTTAAATTTCCAATTACAAATAAGACAATTATCATTATCAAAACAAATTGTTGTTTGAATCAATCATTGCTTGTTGCCAATCCCAGAACTAAGCCTTATACTTGGGAAGTAGTAGGGTTAATAGTGTTTTATGCTCTGTTAAATACAACTGATCAGTTGTGCATTATAGGTCACCATGATAGGGCTATAGTAGAAGTTTAACTGTTATCTTTGCATCCTTAATATTAAGCAAATTCATTTGGATCAAAACAAAAGTGGTCATGGTTATGATAAAACAAAAGGTTATGCATTAGAAGAAGCTCTTCTATTCTTTTAAAAAACTAATATCATATACAGAAGACATGCTCTACTAATGTATGATGTTGAAAGCTGCTGTGGCTTTCCCAATCCGGGAGGCTATATCACAGGATGGTTCATCCGTTGATGAGATTTTGTTGCCAAGGTATTTAAAGATTGTAATGGATTCAATATCACAGTTTTCAACTTGGAAGATGACACTAGTGTCTGTAGAGCCCACTGCTAAGGTCGTTAAGGCAACATGTATATGAAATAGTCAAGATTACTACAATGTTGAAAAATATATTATTAAAGAGTTTGTTATGAAATTCAAAGTGAATGTGTCAAAGCTGGTTTAAAACATTAATACCAGTTGAAATATACAATGATAATGACTTTGGCTGTCATTTTTTTAGAAAACTCAGTTATATTATACCCTGTGTTGTTGCCCTGATGACTATGCATAGAGCCATGTATTTCACGTTCCTTACAGATTCCAATTACAGTTGGGGTGATCCTAAATTCATATTATGATATAAAATTTAATCTTCTTGGATCAGCATTTGCAGCAACTGGAGTCACAGTCACTTCAATGTATCAAGTTGTAAGTTGCAACTTATTTTTGCATTGCTTCTCATTATTGAACAAACAAGATGGTATGATGTCAGATCTATATGTAGTGTACTGTGTTATATATTATATGTTAGATGTATACTTTATAAGGTTTTTCATGTCATTTCTAAGACTATATCATTTAAATTCTTAAGACTCTACTTTTTGTACTTTAGTGTGATAATGTTATTTGTTACATTAATTGATTATAACCAGCGTGATTATAGAGATCAGTGTCTCCACTGACATTCTCTCGAAATTGTTTAAATTCAAAATATAATGGTATTTCATGAGAAATGTTTATACAGTAGATGTAAATACATATGTCACTGAGACTTTTGATGTGCAAGTTAGATAGTTTCTTGAGTTCTCTGACCCATATTTGTCATCTTCAGACCAACTGCATTAACAAAGAATTATACGTGGGAAAGGTTTTCTCAGCTATCTTTCTACTTTTCTTTCTATCATTGTGACACCTATTTCTTAATTTATTATTATATTACTGAGATTATTGATTTTTCTGTTCATGGGTATGTGTTTCTGATTTTCAAAGACGCATTAAATCAGACACAAGGCTTGACAATAGAGTATAATTGCTTATGTGGCTTAACAGGATAAGATTTGTTCTACTCCTCATCAATGATTTGTATTGCTGTTATATGATTTTCCATCTTCTGGGATGGTTTTGTATAACAATAATAATAATGTGACAAGATTGAAACTGGGAATTTCAATGCTAAGATCTGATTTTTTTAGTTTTTTTCAAAAATGTTTCATCATGCATCTCTGAGGTGTGCTTTGTTGCCAGGTTTTTTAACAGAACATATACTCTCGACTGAAAATTGGAATATGTTCATCATTTAAAGGATTATCAATTGTTAGGTCTGCTTTTTACAGTAAGGAAAAGTAGAATTGTGATTGCATAACATAAAAGTTTGGTACAGAGTCAATCTTGAAACTTTTTATTTTACGTTGTCATATGTTCTGGAGCATAATATGTTCATGCTTTGTTGTTTTTGTTGACCTAGCTCGTTGGTGCCATTCAGCAGGAATATCATGTGAACTCAATGCAGTTGCTTTATTACCAGGTAATATCTATCTGTGTTTTTAAATGAGTGACTAGTTGATGTAAATGGCTGATTTAATGTTGTGAAAGTACAAATGTTGAAAGTGTAAACAGTATCAAATTTGATTTTGCTATATTTGATGATCGAAAACAGTCACATGGATTATATCAGACCATGTATAAGAAAAATTTTGATAGTTGATAGTTGTTGTTGATGCATACTTATTTGGTAGAGGGCACTTGTTTTGTGTGACTGTGTCATGAAGATTTTGATTAGCTTAGCTTACTTAGTACTTGATTTTTCAACTTTCAATTTAGTACAGTTTAGATATTTACAAATTAGATATTTAGCTACACATTTTGTAATGTAATATGTCCTTGTTAGTACACCATCTTAAATATTGCCAATCCTGATGTCATCCTTTGTTGAGATGGAAACATGCAATATATATTTCGGGATATTTTCCTTTATTTTATTGCCATATACAAACCTGTGAAATGGTTTGTTGTCATAGCAGATACAGCCTGTTGTGGAAGATTATGGCATGAGTGCTAACTGTTGCACACCTGAAGCCAACCAGATATGTGGTCGCATGTAAGTAGGGTGATTAGGGTGGATGTGTGTAGGAACTTGAATTTTAATGTACATACAATCAACAATTTTCAAGATACATGCTTCACTCAATATTGAACTTAAATGTTAAAATTGATGTTAAACAGAGACACAAAAGGTATGAAGATTACAATGTCAACAAATCATGATTTTCATAAATATTGGAAAACACAAACACAGGAAGTAATTTGTTCACCACAATTTCGGTTATTTCAATTTGGTGGTAGAAATTAAACTTTAGCATGTGTTTTGATTTGTAATAGCATTAACATCCATTTCAAATAATGAAGGTGTGTGATATTCTGCACACCTGGGAAGCTGCAGGTGTGTAGAATATCGTCTTTGTCATGGATGTAAACCTTGGAAATAATACTTATATATTTTCCCAGTGATTAATTTTTGGTATGTCATTATTGTGTGCTTCCAATTTGGCATTATTCAGTAAGCTTATAAGTTTAAAGCTATGCCAAAAGATGCCAGTGTATGCTATTTTTTGTGCTTTACTTTATTTGTGTTTAAATGGACATTGTTAAGTATTACACATTAACTGTTTAACTTTGCAAGTTGTGTGTTATTTGCATTGGGTCCTTTATGAAGATTATGGCATTCCTTGCCATTATGACCTTGGTCTCTTCCATCTGATGCAACCACACCTTTTATTTCCTTCTTTTATGGAATGGATATGTGTACCATATCCAGAGATGTAGTGGATACAGTAGATTGCATCGTCAAAATTTGTTTGACCATTTGTACGATTTTGTTCAAAAAATTGTTATTGTAATAAGATTGGAAGATTTTTGGTCCTTCATTCTCTCCAGTTTCCCATATCCCTTTAAGTTGGAAAAATGTGATTACTGCTTATTTTTTTACTACAAATATTAATTTTTGAAGTAACCACCATCTGTTTTCCTCAACAGGCACCTCTTTCTGCACTTCTTTTGGTTCCTATAGTTTGTATATTTGAGCCTCTAAGTGGAAAAGGTGGTCTGTTTGGACCATGGTCCTTACAAGCATTGGTAAGATGTTACTCTCTTTGTTACTTTGATTTATATACTGTTTGCTGATCAGTTGGTTACCTTTGGGCTTGAACATGGTTTCATTGACACACTAGGACATGTTTGCAAACCTGAAGATACAATTCCTTAACTAGTTGTTGCCAGAAGATTTGTTGCAAGGGAAAGCAATATGCTTGACCATTTTCCATTAACTTAGCTTTAAAAGTTTGTTACTAGAAGTATTGTTATAGAACACCTCATTACTATGTTGCACATATTTGGTTGATTATCAGATACAAAACTGACATACTCAGCAATGATAGCCCTTGCATACCTTACCTTTGCAGAATGGTCACCCGAGTATAATGACGAATATTGGTCAGTGCCTTGGGTGACCATTATAGGCAGGTTCCACTGTACTCATTTTTGGTTTTTTTGTCTCAGTTTGACATGGTTAGCTCATAGTCACACTATAATTGTTTATTGACATAAATTTATAGACATTTTTGTAATCATGCAGTCTGGCACTTGTTGGAGAACTGATAGTTATTTGCAGTAGTAACTAAATAATATTTGCTGAACAACATGTGCTCTTATATACTATATATTTTTATAGTAACCCAAATGTACTGTAGCCAGATTGGAGAGAAGAATTTTGCGGTCCATATACCATATTTGGCAATTAACTAGCAGTTTAATTGTTAGGTTTAGAAATGTGTTAGTTTAAGTAATTACCCTCATGGGTGACATCACCTTCCTCATTAATGTAAAACACAAGGACACTATGGATTAAACAATTATTGGTTTGTAGGTAATGTTGCATCATAAATCAAAAGTAAAACATTGTTTAATGCCGCTTTTTGGCCATTCACAGGCACTTAGTACTATTGCTAGATAATTATGCAATGAAATAACTTGACTTAAGACAATAAAAAGTGTTTTTGCTTCATGTTTTTTGAAAATATGAATGTTTATTCTGTTCAACAGGGTTATGTGGTTCTATCTGGTGCCATTGCCTTCTCTGTTAATTTAACAATATATTGGATAATTGGTAATACATCACCTGTGACGTATCCTTTTTAAATTGATATGGATGAAACAGTATAAAGTTTTAATCATTAAATGTTTATGTTTGTGCTACTGTCATATGTAATATTTCCAAAATGAAATTAATGTAACGAGACAGAAATCATTTGATAAAAATTGCATAAATAAATTTATTGTGCACATTATTGTGCAGTTGCTATGCCAAAGGTTCATTGATAGACTTAAGCATGTACAAATATACTTCTGCATATACTTTGCAGTTATAGTTGTTTCCTTAAGTAGCAGTATTTGCTAATGGCCCATCCTGTGCAGATAAGCACAATGACAACCTTTAAACAATGGCAAAACTTAGATCTACATTTTTAGCATTTTACGTGAGGGAGACGTAAGGCCAGCCTTTGGAGACAAAATTGCCTACAGAAATAGACTGAACTTGTTGATTCTAACTCGTCTTGGCCCTTCAGTATTTGACTTAACCTTTTGTGCTTTTATTTCATTCGTTTGTGTATTTGTCTTTTTCCCTTGCCCAGCCATCGGTTTATTTCTTTCTTATTGGTCAATTTTCATGCCTAACTCATACTACACTTTCAAAATTGTTGCCTGATGCCATATCGTTATAACCCATGTAATCATTATAAGGATAACCTCATAGATAACTTTATTGTTTAAAACAGTTTTGCACCATTAAGAAACGTTTCAAAGAGTTATGACAGATTTTGTTAGGATTCAAGGTTATGGTATTACTGTAAAAGCTTTTCATTAGCTTTACCATTTTACTAGGACAGAGATATCGAATACTTCTGAGCAGGCCGTTCTTTAAGCTTTCAGCTTTCAAAATGTGACAAAAACTCTCAAATTGTCAAGTCGAATGTTGCTATTTTGTATCAAGTGTGTTTTGTGATTGATGCATCGTTGTCATTAAGATAGCATTTAAATGTGTTTCCTTAATTAGTATCCAGTTATAACATGTTTGGCCATTTCAAGTTTTGCTTGACATTATTAGGAGGATATTTCCTGTTCCTTGACCCACTGGGTCTAAATCAATTTGCTGGTATTTGCTGCACTTTAGCTGGTATCATTGCATATACATACTTCAAACTAAGTGATCAAAATGCAGAGAAAAGAACCATTAACAAAGTATAAATAAGAGAAACAATTCCTTAAGTGATAAGTTGTGATAAAGGGTGCAATTTTGAATTATCTTTTCTCAAGATATTACAGATTGCTCTTTAAAACTGTTCTTCTTTTTTTTGTAAATCAGCATAGCATCCATAAAGGATACTGGGGAGTTATCTTTGTTGTTGTTGTTGTTATGGCCTTCTGGAGCCAATAAATTGATAACATGAGCTTAACACCAGAAAAATACTGAGAAGCATTATATCCGGGAATGAAGAATACTCTGTGCCTTTCTCAGTAAGTGCTCATGGTACACATGAAAGTTGTGAAAATAATAGGAATGCCCGATCTTGTAACTTGCTTCATTGCAAAGAAATTGGAAATGGCCAAGTTATTATTCTAAATTATATGAATGATTATAACAACAATATTGATCAATATAGCCTGTGGTCTATAATACTCTGTTATAAATTGGTCAAGTATGTCAACCATGTAGTATGACATTCTAGTTATTTTGATAGCACGAGAATTTATTTGAACACGAGCCACAAGGTATAGACCATTTAATAGTTAGAGATAGATAAAGAGGCCAGGAACTATAGTCGTGTAAATACAATAGAAAGACAAGCAGAAACGTCGTAATTTTAATTCATAGGTCTAGAAAGAATACAATTTTAAGAATGAGAATGCAAAATATCAAATAGTTTGATGCACCTGCGGTAATCTTTAGCAAAACAATCTAATATATCATGATCATCGAGTTGTAGCTCACGATGGACATGAAATATGGGTAGACTATTCAGTCTGACAAATATCGAGCCTGATTTTTTGCATTAACATATAGTTACAGTAATAATGGAGGTGGTTTTTAACTCGTATATATGTTTGGAGACGTAAAATCATCGATACAAGAAAAAAGTGACAAGATAAATTCCTTTAATATTTTGCTATGTTATTCCTACATTTTTGGCGATAAAAATCTCGAGAAATTTTGCGGCCAGTTACACTGCCTAACATCTCAGTTTGGCAAGCCACAAAACACAGGAAGAATGAGCACCTTTTTTGCCGAGAATCTGGTTTGAATTTGGCTCCAGAATGGAGGACCAGTGAACTCAAAGTGTGAGTGATTCATACGATATATTAAACTCGGAGTAGTGGCTAGTAGTGCTTGCGCCAAAAAGTAACCAAGCCAATTGGATAATAAAGAAAGTTACATAATTGCCAGTCTGAGTGCAGCTCAGAAAAGAACTAATTCCAGATTGATGATTGTATTTTGAAAACAACTGAGAGGCCAAAAGTTGAAGCAAGATTGGTGGAAATAGAAAGCAAGAGTAATTCTGTGTTCAGGAATTTATTACAGAGATTCTATTAGGCTCATGACCAAAAAGAGTCTGTTAATATAGAATTTTAACAATGTAGGCACTACGAAGGCTTTGCTTTCGAAATAATGGCAATGATAATCATAATTCCTTGCGTTTTCAAGAACAGATTAAAATATGACTGGTGCTCAAGCATTACCAGCACTAGTCTAGATCCGACCCTGCTAATCAGTCATTTTAAAGGGAGAGATTTAGGCATTTCATTTTGTAAAAGAAATGCAAAGTGTAAATCAGTTGGTAGGTCATCTGAAAAAATGCCTGAGTTTGAATCCTATTTGAACTAGTGAACATTGTCAAGTATTCCAAATACATATCCTTGGAAACATAAACCATTGATTTAATGCTCATTATGGAAATCGAGCTGAAAAATGTGTTACAAGGAAGAAAGCAGCTGGCAGTTGTTCCAGAATAGAGTAGTGAGTTGATACCGTCACGAAATCTAGCTTTAGAATTTATCATTTTTGATATTTGGATTCTCAACGAGCTTTGAAAAATATTAAAACGGTTGAAATTTCATTTAAATCTAAGAAAAATTGCTTAAAATATGTCAGTTGCAAGATGTTTGCCTTCCTATAAAACCACTGTTATTATTGTTTTGCTTCATGAAATCAAAGTTTTAAATACAGTGCTGTATTAGAGAATAAACTTATTAATTTGCCATGTCTCTGGTAATATTTGATAAATTTGTGTAAAATTTCTCATTTGGGTCCTTTTATGACACTCTTTCAATACGTGCTTAAACTCCAGAAATTCTAAATATATTTTTGTGATGTCACTCTCTGGACTTCAGACACCGTGAGTAAAGACATAAAGAACCATAAGCTCACTGCTGACATAATAATTGCTGCTATGCCATTGATGCGAGCTCCATACCTTTAGTGAACAACCCGAGAAAGAGAATCCAAGTCTTTCTTCAAGGACAAAATGTTTTTTGGCGTTTACGATATCTGTAAGTACGCATAAAATTAAGTAAAAGTAGCCTGTTGCATTTCGTCATGCTTTATTTGTTTAGTTGTTTTTCATGTTCTTGATAATAATTCAAGTGTTAAAGAATAAACTTAGCAGTGGATTTATTTACGTCATTTAGAGCTGCAGACAAATTTTAAACTAAAATAAATGAATATTTGTTAATGATTTAGTCGTGGATAGGTTATTATATGCTCATTCATCTACTTTTTCAGTAATTAATTTATATTCTTATATACTTTATTTGTTTTATGTATCTCTTTAGCCACAAGTTTATACTTAGTCTTTAAGTTCTATTGTAATAGTAAAAGTTCTTGTTTATTGGTTGGGTTTGTTTGTCAGTCTGTTGTGAAACTGTACAGTCGCGTTTGGAAACCCTAAATGTTTCTGACGCGTTTGCATTTTTAATCGTCGTCAAAAATGTTCCTCAGTGCGATTTGTAAACAAATGCGACAAATCGTAAAAGAATCCAATTCAATAACCATGGGATAGTCTATGCATACTTCAGTCTCTGTAGACACTGACATTGTACATGGCATGTTGAGTATGAAGACTGGTATTGTGACTAAAGAGCTAAACAACAACTAGGCTAAAATTCCAGTACTGTATCCTCTAATAAATCTCTTTACAGGTTGAGATATCTCTGAGTCTGTAATCCATTAAAGCTTAAAGACATTCATCTTAATTCAAAGTAACGAAATTCCTGGAAAGCAGCTGCTTAAACAGGTGTTAGAAGCCTATCTAGAAACCAGTAGAAATTTGTAGTACAGTGTAGAATAGTATAGAACACAACAGAACATTCTAGAAGCTTCTGGAAGAAAGTAGAAGCAAATGAAACTTTCTACAAGCTTAATACAAATTTGCATCACAATTGCCCCTGCGACACAGGCAAGGTTTCTGGAATATTGTAGACGTATATAACACTGAGCGCATATAATGTTGATGCTGTTATATACATTTGGGCCTTCTGCCTTTGTCTTAATTGTGGAACCTTTAGCTCGCGTTTGTTCCATTGAGCAGACACCATCTACGTATCTAGACAAGTTCTTTGTCATTTGATTGTGTTTCTTTTCGAAACTACTTTCCAAGGATTATGTTAGACTGAACGATCAACTGTAACCTGAGATTCTAGCAAGAATACGTAAACTGATGTGGTTCAGCCAAGTATCACGGAGAAGCATTTGCACTAGCCCACGACATCATGTATTGTTTAGTGGAAAGCAACAGACTGAGAGGATGGCCGAGAAGATTGTGGCTTAAGGACATTGTGGAATGGACTGGCAGAAGTGTGATGCAGTGCTTAAGGGAGATATATTACAAACTACTGTGTAAACGGCCCAAAGTGTCTCAGCTGTCAACGGGCTACGTGTGTCAACTGTAGTGAACAAGTTAAAACCCACATGTAAAGCATTTTGAGTTTTTGTCCACAATCAATTCCTGCATGAATTTGTGGTAAAATCATAGTCATCTGCCTATGAGTATATAGATTTGATGAAAATGTGCTTAACCTAACCGTAAATCCTCTTCAGGGACAGTAGATGAAGTTTGGCTTATGTGATTTGCCGAGACTTGGTTGTTGTTATTGCACCATACTACAATCATTAGCGCAATGTCGCAAATTTTCAAGGCGATTTGCAAGTTTTGTACTACAAAAAGGTTATCATTGCCAAAAGTCAAAATTACCATAATCATGTGAGACAGTTCAGGTATTCTCAAGTTAAAATTCTAAATCTCCGTTGCTCCAAAAACAATAGTGATTGTATGATAGCTAATCTGACTGTTGCACATGTTGCGTGTGCAACAACAGAGATCCGCTCCTGTTAGTATGTAGGACGAATGGATTGTTCACATCTTCGGTGTGAGGCCCATTATGGGCTTCACTTGTTGATATGACAGACGATGAAAACGGCAGTCACTTACAAATTTTGCATATTGACCCACGGATGATAGCAAAGGTCCAATCAAAATCCAGGGTATTGTTCAATCCTCCCGATTATCATGAGAGCATGAAAACAAGTATCCATTGTTTATCTTTAGCTGCTAGACACGAACCTGATAAGTAGTCACAATAGATTCGGTTCCTCAAGGAGACGGTTTTAATTACTGTCGCTTGGACCTCTCCGAAAAGAATGTATTATCTGGTCAGTTTTCTGTGGCCTCTGAGCAACATGTTCTACATCTCTTTTTAAATGGTAAAACGCTTGTTGATCTTTGTAACCTTGGGACCTTTACATAATCGGAGCTTTGCTTGACTCTGAAAATGATTGTGGAATCGTCACCAAGTTGCTGTTTCGATGCCTGAAAACAACGTGAACAGAAAATACTTTGACATTCTATTTTGCATGCGTCAGTGCACATATCGCAACTTGTGAACGTTTCTTAATGAATACAGAACGTGCATTCCTTGCAATTGACTTCGATATGCTGATGACATGTGCAGACAACTGCAACAGATTTTTGGCATCATTTGCAATGTGTAATGATGAATAAGAGGTAACTTACTCACTTTTAAGTCCAGTCCAGCCGTGCTATTTCTCATACTGGATCGAACGAAGGTCTCTCGAGTTATCAGAAAAGAGCACACGCCAATTTGGGACCTTCTTCTCGACGGCTGATTTGCATAATGGCCCTTTCTCAATGATGCGAGTCTCGTTATGTAGGTTGCACTTCTGAAAGATTAGGTGACAGGATCAAACAACATGTTCCAGCCACTGTACGCCAAGCATCAATTCCTTCTAGAGAACAGCCATTTCGCGCTTGCAAAGCGAAAATGACTGCCAAAACATGCGATTCTGCCATAGGCCAACATTTA
>JANTCA010078569.1:0-10828 GCA_024741275.1 Chironex yamaguchii
CAGCAAAAAAGCCTGAGAAAAACTTCGTCTGGACAGATGATGAGACAGCCTTGTTAGTGCAAATAATAATAGACTATGGCCTAGATTGGGAAACGGTGAAAGAAAGTACGAAGAATTGATTGAAATGCTCCAGAAGCGATACCCAAAACCAGACACTGGAGTAAGCAAAGATATCTATCCAAACTTTGAACTCAGACGCCGTCATGCGAGAATTGACTCTTTGGGGGGTTGAATGAAAGGATAGTTTGACTGCTTTAATGGAATGGTTAGCTCTCTGATAATACCATCCTGTCTGAAGACCGGAGAACGAGAGTTGATAGCAATCAATAAAACATAAAATTTATAATTTTGCCACTCAATCTGCTAACCAAAGAATGATCCATCCACGAGTTCTCGACCTACAAGACCTTAGTAAGATTAATAATGACCTGATCCTTCATTAAAATCTGCCTCTGTTAACACTTGTACCACAGAAAATCCAATAATAGAAAAAACTTGGCTAATTAAGATTAAAACCCTTTAATCAACATCACCGCTAATTTGATGTTACACCTCTTGCAAAGTTAATTAGACGCATTTGAAACTATTGAAACTTAAGTTCGAGCTCGTTGTCACTCAGTTGGAACAGTAAACGACAAGTTACATTATTCACACCTACTATGGAAATTAATGATTACTGAAGTCACGTACGTCAAATTTACCACATCATAGAATAAACCTGCAAGGACTGTTGAATATGCTACGAGAAAAATAAATATAAAGAAGCGTTACTTTTCCAATTTGGTTTCGTAACATGAATGTTTCTGAGATTGTTTCACCTTAATTGACATGTCATCACAGAACAAAAAGCAGTGATAAATTTTCGAAGTGATTATAAGAGACAACTAAGGTATATCTGCATTGAGGTAAGAATATTTCACCTCCAAGAAAAGGTGGCCCTGTGTATAGGCAACCGCTGTATGCATGATATCTACTGCAATGTCTTTGAACGTGAAAACCTAAGCGAGAGGAGGATTTGTCCAAAACTTCACATGACAGCCCAGGGATTAGAACGCTAAAGGCAAACAAAGTAAAATTTCACCTTATTTGTACTGTGACAATTAGCCCGACGGAAACACTTTTTAATTGAAATATACCAAAATTTTGTATTTCCAAAACTTTTCCGACATATGATATCCTTTGTATAGCGTCACTTAGTGTCTTTTAGTAACCATCGATTGCTAAAGAAGTAAAGACAGTTTTGTTAAAAGACACATGCACAAGAGAATATCCAAAACAAGTAAGTCACTGCCTTAAGTAACGCCTAGAATTTACATCTAAAATGAAAACACGAGATATGAAGACGCAGTATGAAAGAGTCCATGAGGACATGCTTGTTTTATCTTGCTGAATTTGTTACCACGTCATATGCAAATATAAACATTTAAACAATCTTTTAAACTCATGCTTAGGAACGTTAAGTATATACACTATGACAGAGTGACTGTGAAGTGAAGCTGCAATTGCACAAGGCGAGAAGTTATATAAAAGTGCAAGATTTGACATAAATAGTTAAGTGAATGATGTTATAACTGAACTGTGTAGGACACAACAGAAAAAGAAAAAACTTGAAGATGCAATTGTTGGGTTATGAAAGAGGCCTCTTTGTCACAATCATGCTAGAGAATGATAACTACACTTGATAAATCCTAGTCGACATACATGGACAAGATCATAAATACCGTATGACGAAAAGCAAAAATGACGTAGAATAGGCTAAATCTTTCACCTCATCCTGCTTTCTTTGTCTAGGTCATTAAGGAAGGCATCAGGGTTGAATTTGTGAAACACATATCAGTTAATTCTTTTGTTTACAATTTGGGAAAGAATTTTCTACCTAAGGATCCTTTAGGCCCGAAATCATTGTACAAGCACTGAGAAACCAGCCTGGCCAAATGCGACATTTCAGACTAAATGCCTTGAAGTAAATAAAGTACATCAAATCCATTTGACTGTTTCGAAATGTTTAGATAAGTTTAAACATAATATCTTAAGCGTGCACCACCCGATATCAAAGTGTATGTGCTTTATCAGAAGTGTAAAGGATAGTGATGCCTCCTGATTGAAGTATAATGTGTAATTTACTTACGTTGACTTAATTGGCTTAAACCCTGAAGTTGGAGGAAGACTGCGTTAAAATTGATTCCAAATACTTGAGTGACATGAGGCCCTCTACTCCTACTTGATGTATGAAGGCCAAAAGCAACCAACTCTTGAGTGATAAGTAAAGTGCATGAAGAAAACGCTTATGATACATGCAATGAACAAGATGACATAAATTATAAGAAGACTTGTCTAAGGCAATGCAGCTTATGCCAGGTAAAAAGATACTTTCGTCTTGCCTATTACAGTGTCCACGCCACCGCGAGGGTGGAGGGCCATGCCTCCACTTTTCTGTGAAGCAATTAAATTCAAAGCTGGAATAAACAATGAAAGAAGGAAATATGTTGAAAGACGTTGTTTGACTCGTGACAAAAGGAGAGGTTATACCCAAATACCCGAATTACTCCATTTTGCACCACATGGGTACCTCTGGCTCTTAAGAAAATGGTAGTAAGGCGCTTTATCCATTGACAGTGGAAGAACATTACAAGGAATCCTCCTTTGAAGCTCTTGATTCAGTTATAGTGGTAATTAATAACAGATTTGATCAGCTAAAGCTACCAGTTTTTCACAACAGTTGAGCAGTTGCTACCGATATCTGTTAAAAATCAATCGCGTGATGATGAGATTACAAGCCTGGCTGCTAAGTACAGGGATGATTTGATTCTTCCCTGTTTACACCAGAGCTCTCAGTTCTGGTCACACTCTGTAAGGATACCGAAATGGTGAATTTGGACGACATTGTACGTGTCATAAAAGCATCAGAGGAAAGCACTGAAGTACGTCATTACCATTAATCAAGAGCGAACTTTTTCATTAGCACGAAAAATTTTAAACGTTCTTGTGCTCAACAATGACACAAAAAAGATTACATTTTTATCGCTGTTAGCTATATACAAGGAAATTGTAGACAGCTTGTCTTTAATCGATGTAGCAAACGATTTCGTTGCTAATAGACCAAATCATATGACCCAATTTGGCAAGTTTGTCAACTCTGATTTGTAAATTTTTCTTTAAGTTTATTTTGTTATTTATAGTGGCATAAGTATACAAGCTAATACAATATCCTGAAATATAACGATGAACGTATTTTATTTTCTAAGTCTATATGCATATCTCATCCTATTTAGAAGTTAAATGGTTTATTATTGTATTCTCATAAAGAATGTTCATTGTTATATGTCAGTATACATTGTAATAAAATTGTTAATGTTGAAAATATTATTTGAGTTTGAGTTTGTGATATAGCAGAAAAACAGGACATTTAGTTTTGATTTTTACAACATCTACCTTTTGGACATAGGAGGTAATCAGAAGTGTTTTAATAGAGGTTGGAAGGGTTCTAAACTGGAATACGGAGACCTCTGCACCCATTATTTCTATTTCAGAATGTACTTCTGGCAAATCTAGTCACAACATATTGCAGATTTTGAGGTACTTAATTCAAGTTTAATTTTGTAGCTTTGGCTCCCCCTTCTCCCCCCCCCCCCGAACAACTTTTAAATTCGTGGTGTGAGTCTGTTATCATAAATAGGGTTATGAAGTTGACCAGTGATTGGCGACTCAGATAAACTAGCTAAACTAGTTGAGAGTATTCAATCTTCCTGAACTAAATATGCAGAGAATGACAGAATAGAAATGTTCAATATTCAAAGTATACAACAAGCAGAGATATTTAATCATCCTTTCATTTTTATGTAAACATGTAAACCAAGTATAAGATTGAAGCACCTAGCGAATGATAAAAAATAATGCCCAAGCAACTGGTGCCTCACATGAGTAAGCCCACAGTTTAGTTCTTTTGTCATTGAATGTTTATGACTTTATATCTGTGAATAATATAAATAGTAGATAATAAGTTGGAAAAGAACTACAATTGTGCTTAATTTACCTCCTAGCCATTAATGCTTTGTCAACCTAAAACAGTGAAGTTCCGACGCAGCAAGGACCTTACGATTATCCGCAGTATGCTTCCAAAACAAAACTACCTCATTAAAATATTAATTCTTTTGAACTGGCATATACTGTCATTTGAATGTACGGACAGAGATATGCTATGGACAAAAGAGCAAATGACTAGCATCGCCTCAGTATCAAAAAGAGGTCGCTCTTCTGATTACAAATGTTGATTTCCGTTGAGTTCGAAAGTAAAAGGAAAGTAGTTGTGACTGAATCAAGCCTGAAGAGACTACATATGCCTCTCTTTCAAGATCACCAATCCGTCGTTCAGCATGTGCTGATCCCTTGGGCTTACATAGTCAAATTAAGGAAATTGTAAAAAGGGAAATTAAAACAAAAGTTTCTTTTTAACGGCATTTCCTCATTGCTACATTACCTACAAAAATAATATTTTAAATGAATGTATTATGATATTAAACATGTCAAGCCAACAATGGATTAACCAAATACGAGAGCAGAATCTTCAACAAAACATCAAGTGCAAAGAGACAAAATCGCCTTGAGAATTTGCGACATTGCGCTGAAACATACTTAAAAGCTTTTTTGGTCTGACACTCTTATGAAATGTCAGAAAGACAAGTATATGTATATGGCAACCTATTTATACGAAACATGTAGCAAAACTAGCCAATCCTAGACAAGAAAGGAGATAAAGAAAGAGAAAACGAAGAAACACAACATTATTGGAAGAGTCGAAGTGAAAAAACGAACTCTTTCTGCCTACAGAGTACTGATTTTCTTGTTTTAATGTAGATAGACTCCAATACACTTAGACGAAAGGACGACCTAGCTGTGCCAATTATCTGAAAATTCTCACCCTTGGCCTATGGTAAACGTTGGCCTATGGCAGAATCGATGTTTTGGCAGTCATTTTCGCTTTTCAAGTGCAAGATGGCTGTTCTCTAGAAGGAATTGATACTCGGCGTACAGTGGCTGGAACATGTTGTTTGATCCTGTCACCCAATCTTTGAGAAGTGCGACCTACATACCGAGCTTCACATCGGCACAAAAATTCATATACTACTAAGCTTTCTTGTTTGGTAGGTACACAATCCTTGTGAATGGATGGCAAGATCTTCCTAGTCGTGACAACAATTCTTGGATTAACAGCAGAGAAACAGTTAAACTTCAGCTGTTTTAGTCTGTTTCTATGCAGATAGAAACATTGCCTAGCCCTAAGTATACAGAACATTTTTGAGGCTCAAAATATTTTTTGGTTGCAAAAAATCTTAGTATTATATGAACAATATTTTGCCATTTTAGCTATTTGCAACATAACGAGGTGTCAGGCACTTTTGCCTAAACCGAGAGTAAAAAACATTCACTACGTGGAATGTTGAGTTACCTGTATTCATCAAACTTTAGTGGACTAAAGAAGTAATTTTAATTCATAAATAGGTGTTAAAGAATATTGGCACGTCTTCTATTTAAATAACTAATTGCTACATTAATAGCTAGAGATAATATCAAAGTTATTTTGAAATGCAAAGCCATCCGTTCTTTAAGTTCAAGGGATGCAATAGATCAAACAAACAATTAGAAGCACCCGAGAGCACAAAGCCCGCCATGCCAATGCAAATACTCAAATGAGCCGTACCAAAGGCGTCAGGGTAACAGCTGTTTTCCCCAGGGATGATTTTCTTGCTTGTTATGGTTTCATGAAGATTTCCTTACCGAAAACAGGCTTTTCTAATAGGAACCATGGTAATTGGGTTAACCCCACAAACACTTTCTTAGTAGCCGCAGATTTACGAAGATTTCATTACAAATGTTTCAAAGTGATCCAAATTTAGGAGCTGATCCAGATAGTTCCCCCTAAGACAACCAGCAAGAGACAGGCAGGCCACAAACATACAGTAGAAATTTCACAACGATACGTTCATAACATTTTAACTTATTTTGCAAACTAATTAACATAACAAATAAACAAACCCTGACGCAAAAAGTACCTCTTTGGAGAACGTAATAAACGCAAGAAGTGTTTTTACTAAGCCTTCTTAAATGCTCTTGTTCTTACCCTTGCATCCATAAATATTCTTGTTCTGATCCTTAAATTCATAAATACTCTTGTTCTTATCCTTGCATTTTTAAATGCCCTCGTTCTTATCCTTGCATTCTTAAATACACTTGTTCTTATTCTTGCATTCTTAAATGCTCTTGTTCTTATCCTTGCATTCTTAAATGCTCTTGTTCTTATCCTTGCATTCTTGAATGCTCTTGTTCTTATCCTTGGATTCTTAAATCCTCTTGTTCTTACCCTTTCATTCATAAATGCTCTTGTTCTTATTCCTGCATTTCTAACTGCTCCAGTTCTTATCCTTGCATTCTTGAATGCTCTTGTTCTTATCCTTGAATTCTTAGATACCCTTGTTCTTGTCCTTGCATTCATAAATGCTCTTGTTCTTATCCTTTCATTCTTAAATGCTCTTGATCTTATCCTCGCATTATGCCACTTTCGTAAAATTTACTTTGCAGACAATGACTGCTCGCCCTTTTGTTTACATTCAACCTGAATATTAGGTATCAAAGGACTTATGGTATACAGTACTTAAGGTATTCAGTTCCAGTTAAACTATGCATTGCAACTGTTATCATCAGTATAATCATCATTGCCATCTAAATTAGATACTCATAATAATGACATTGTTTGCAATTATACATATCCTACAAAGCAATACTTTGGTACTATCACAACTATACCAGCGTCAAAATAACACAATGTGGCTAATACTGGTAAAGACGGCACTTTCTGTTTATTAAAAAACACTGAGAGAGAGCTTTTAATGTGTGAATTAATATCAATATTTACTGAGAAGCAGTTCATAAAATGGATACTGACGAACCACAGCATTTTCTCTATGTTCCAATAGTGTATGGCACATTTAAGATTGGGGCGGCCGCGAGTCTTAGAACTACAGAATCTACAGATCCACAGTTTGTTGCTGTCACACTACTTTTAACTTATAAAGTCATCTAAGAAGATTATTGTCTGAGACTGATCACAAAAATTCGTCGGGATTTGGTTAAGGACAACAATGCTGAATCTGTAAAGACCAAAATTGAAGACAAGTAGAAACCGAAGTAAAGTTATGATTATGATCACCAGACCTTTGAACCTGGTTGTTACGACTGCGAATCTGATGGCCTTCCTACTGAGCTAAGGAATTTAATAGGAAAGGTCGAAAGACCATTAATCATTCAATACCGATTGTCCCCAGCTTTCATTGGGTGACTGTAGAAAACAATCAGAAGCCAAGCAACAAATTCTTTTACCTTTTTCTTCTTCTGTTCTCTATGACTTTAAATATGTCTGTTTGTCTTCTGCTGTCCCATGGTTGGTTTCTTTAGAAGTACGCTTTCTCTATATTTGGTAGGAGGTTCTTATTCAATTGGCTGTACAATGATATTTTCTTCTGCTGGTTGATGAGTCACCTCTATAGCCATGTAATAGTATTTTTCGTGTCAAGGTGTCCAACATATAAATAACTCCTGCACTTCAATTTAGGCTTATTTTAGGCATTGATCTTATCTGAAGCGCATTTTGAGCTTCTTTCACGTTGAAGTTACCTTTTCCCTAAAGTTTAGCTTAGTAATTGTACTTGAGGGTAAACTTAAAGCTTTCGCAAGTCACCAGTGCTCATGTTGAAAAACTTCAATCAACCTGATTTTTTTTCCAGTCTGTGTTGGATATGATCTAAATTGATTCTAAATTTTGCCAAAAATAAGATAAAAGATATATCTGGGGTTGTCTCGTTACCTTTTTAAACTTAATCGTATTCAATATAATATGATTCTTTTCAGAACACTGCGTTGCTCTTATATCCAAAGGCTGTTCAAATATTGTTTTCTTTCCTTGATTGTAAAATCAAAATACTTAAAACCACAGGATTGAAATGGTGAAAAATTGGCTGCAGTAGAGGAAAGGAGAGATTGTAACAAAAAAACGTGTGAGTCTAAGTAGCATCTAAGGTAAATAAGAATCGATTCTACGGACGTTCTGCATTTGCATAAATGACATCCAGCTGCCAATATTTAATAGAAGGTTGTTAGCATACAGTGTTATTTTGTTAAAATAACGTACAAGATCATTACCAGACGTTAGTCTCTTAAAAAATAGACGAATACGAAGTAGCTATCGTATTTTTTGTCTGTTCTATGAAACTGATTTCAATTTCGACTAATTACAACTCATCGACTGTATTTCTGAGCATGCAGAAAGTCTAGTGCAAGAAAACTTTGCTATTTAGCAAACCAGTAGCAAACCAGTGTCCTTAATAATGAAAATGAAGTTTCAAAGGTTACATTTTTAGCGGTGTGGACAAGTACGATCTTGACAATGGAAATAGCGTTTAAAATCAGTAAAAAGTTCTTCACGATGCTGCGAAAGGTTTTCGCTAACTTAAGTCTGCTTCTTCAGATGAACCTGATGCAACAATGTCAACAGTTCAGTGTAACAACATGCTTGGGACGTTGTATCCGATTTTGGAAGCAAATTGATGATCTTTCTTTGATTTCACAACCAGTTGTAGTTAAAGATATCTACAGCTTTTCCTCGTATCAACAATATAAGTCTTCTAAAAAGTCATCGATATGAGCCGATTCCTCTTCGGTGCGGGCGAAAGAAGTTTCAGCCAATTAACTTTGTGCCGGTATGCACTTGACGCCAGTGCATTAGGTTCTGTGCTTTTATGAGTTCTGTCGTAAAAATCAAATGATTTTTGGAATGTGGTACTTAAGAAGGATTCTAAAGATTAAATATATCGAGAAGATTGACAGTGCAATCACACAAAGACTGAATACTATCAGGGGTTTGGTGCAAAACTGTAAGCAGGAAACATTTTGCCTAGAAGTGGTTGGCAGCTTCTACACGTGGTACTAGAAAGTACACTGATTAGCAAGAAGATGAGGAAGAATACAGAGTGGTACTATTTGAGTCGAAAGTGGTGCTCAACTAATACAAGTGGAGCGGATAAGAAATTGTCAGAGTACAGATAGAGATGGCGGACAATCGCAGCCATCATTCGAAGCAAAGAAGGCAGGGAACAATGATGATCTCTTGGGAAATTACAAACTGTGACACCATATTGAGCACATGCTTCTCAAAATTCTGGTATTTCTTCTTTAATGAAATTTAGCGACAGCAAAGGAGAAGTGACGATGACCTAACCTATCTGAGTTCTGATTCCAGGCCCAGAAGAAGGAGGACACATACACTGGACAACAAGTAGGCTTTTGATAAGATACAAGAATTTATGCTACCTTAGATGATGTATTTCAGTCATTTAAATATATTCCAAATTATATATGTTAATTTATCGGTAGTATCTCCCTCAGTTCGATATCGCAATAAAGTTGATATTATGCTAGGTCATTCAAATATGCAAAATAGTTTTGAGAAAGCGTACCACGTACGTGCAATAAGGTAGCCACCATATATTTTCATAATAAGAATCAATACTGCCATGAAATATTCCCCAGTACAGTGTCACATATACTACAATTCACTTGAACGTTCTAAGTGATGGACACAATAACTTTGCATAACGTCTTGTTGTTTTGTTTCTACCATGTTTTCTCGTTTCAAGAATCCATCAAAAGAAACGAAGACGCATATTCTAACAATTCGTTATTTCTCGAAATAAATCTTAAAGTCCAAACTTGTGTTATCACCTAGTTAAACATAAATTTGAGAAGATGTGAATCTTTCATTAATCATCTTAGGTCATGAAAAAGTGAGAAAGGTAACTATGTATTGACAAATATTTGTCAATCAAGGAGCATGCTATTTGTAGAGGGCAAATTGTAAGTGAGGAATGTAAACACGTCGAAGAGATTGAGAAGAGTTTGATAAACGTTGATCGGAAACTCAAAGAGATTAACTACCTTATGCCTCACATTTCCAAATTAGCTGTCAAAATCGCAAAATAGAACTCGTGGGATTTCTGGGGCAGTGCCATCAACAAAAGTATGATTTAAGTTCAAATTGATTAATTTGAGATAAAAGGCGTGATGTGTATAAGATATTTGAAGAATCACCTCAAGGAAACCAAGTTGGCTTGGATGATTGAGTGATTTAAGTTCACGATCTTGGGTTAAAAGCCCTTGCTTATGAGGATCGTGGTTTGCATTCACCTCCAGACATACTACACAAACTGTAAGGAGTCGCCAATTCCTTGTAGTAAGTAGCAGGCACTAGCAGTGATCGACCGAATAGTTCGGTTTGCCGAACAGTTCGGCCTTTTTGAGGGCCGAATGTTCGGTTCGGTGTTCGGTTCGGCAATTTTCAAATTGCAATGTTCGGTTCAGTGTTTGGTTCGGCCATTCCCAAAATTGCACTGTTTGGTTCGGTGTTCGGTTCGGCCACTCTCAAAATTGCACTGTTCGGTTCGGTGTTCGGTTCGGCCACTCTCAAAATTGCACTGTTCGGTTCGGCAATTATCAGAAAAAGTAGTGCACTTCTGAGTGTGTGACGTCCGAACTTCCGCCTCCATTCCCTGAAGGTGCAAGGCGAAGTTTTCTCATTTTGTTCGAGTTTACTTCGGTTGCGCAATCCAGTGAGTGCTCAGTTACTTGAACCAAACGAGAATGTCATCCAAAGCGTCTTTGAAAGAAAACAAGAACCAAAATTTCGTGTTGGGTTCGGCCGATTTTGAGATCCAGAGTTCGTGTTTGTGTTCGGTTCGGCTCGGACAATTTTAAAATATAGAGTTCGGTTCGGTATTCGGTT
>JANTCA010078580.1:0-14788 GCA_024741275.1 Chironex yamaguchii
ATGGTTAACGTTTTCTCGTGCTCTGGTTTGATGTCTTCCTTTGACGGCGCTTGCGCTTCTTTACATTGTAGGTGAGGTTTGGGGTTTAAGTTTCATAGGATTTACTAATACTAACGCGTGAAGGAGCAATTTTGTGAATTGCCGAAATAGCGGAAATTACTTCCTCAGTTAAGCTTGTCCGGAAAGTTTTCGCCCTTAATAATTAGACGGAACTCGGGATGCCTGACTGTATTATATTGGAGATTGCTTCAAGGTCCACTGCACCGAATATCTTGGTGGGTTTAGATTAATAATCAATATGTAACGACTACCGGTAACCGGAAAACACGAAACCATTTCCTAGCTTTCGTGGCCGAATAACGGGACGTACATCGCGTAAAAGTAGATTTTGCCAACAATCGTTTCCATTCGTGTCAAATTACTAGTGGTGGGGACTCGGAGGGATCATGTCGGGGGTGTTGCCTCATTTAAATTACAATTAGCCGACTCTTTCGAAAGTAGATAGTTGGGTACCAAGTATAGAGTGCGGACAAAATGAGACAAGAGCCTCCATGGTCATTTTTTGCAAAGCAAGAAAGTCTTCCCATTTCTGAAGAAGTGATGGTCGTATAGTCGCTCTGTTGGTGTCATCGTACCTTTTATATTAATGGAGGGGACTTTCGTGTTGCCGTCGTAATTTAAGGTATGGTAATTTCTTGTTCTACAAGGAGCGGCAAAAGTGCCCTAAACAGGATCAGATTCTCCAACAGGTATGAATGAGTACAAACTTGAGTGCGAGACTTTGTCTAAATGGTACATGTAAGAAATATGTTTCGTTTGCTTTTAAAGCACTCGTTTCTTTTTCTGAAATATTGTGTAAGTACGACCAATCCTTTAACCTGACAGGGGAAAACTTGTTTTCTGCCAAAACGTAAAGGAATAAAACTTCAACCTCCAACTACATTTCCACAATGATAGTTCAACAAAAACGGTTGCCGTGTACACCTTGTCAGTTTCTTCAGTAGTTCGGTTGCAAACTGGTATCTAGATACATAAGGCTCAAAAAATAGATAAGCCCTCTAGAATAACGCATGTCCCTTTGGAATTCATGTAATTTCAGAAGGTGAAATATCACAACTCTCGGCTCGTATTTGCTATCAACACAATGTGTAGATGCAGTATGTCAACTTGATCTGCACTATAATTGTCTTGCAAAGTGCACAATGATAAGCTAATCTTGGCCTATTTTTCAGCCTTGTAAAGAATTTTTCTAGCTCCTGGGCGTTTTTTTCCCGGCTGTTTTGACATAAAGATCATCACTTTCAAAGGTAGTGCTGCAAAATAACCAATTTATTCCAAACTAGTGTGTTATTTGCGAGGAGAATTTTCTAGGTCAACAAAATTCAAACATTGGCACACTTCAGTAGATATTTAATTTGCAAATACACATGTATTTCTATGACCTATCCAGCACGGTCATTGGTACAGGTTACGGGGGTGCATGGAGTGCATGTACAACCCGTTAAATTTCTACCTGAGGTGCAAAATCAAATTTTTCCCGAGTTTACTGCCATTTTCGCACTTTTATTGCACTCCCTTTTGCTGTAGGACCCATGCCCATCAGTGTCTATGGCGTATGTAGAATGAACCCGCACTATTTTTTTAAGCAATTTACAATTTTAGTGACATTTTAATTTGCTTATTTTTTAAACTAATTTTGGATCTAAAGTTGCTAAATTATTCTCGATTTGTTTTACAGTATAATTGTTCAGCTGTGATGAGACAGCCTGTCTTCTTAAAGCTTCTGTAAATCAAATGAACAATTTTTTTGTCATTTGAAGCCTTTCGGTAAGCTTTGCCAACCCGATGTGTTATCAAAATTCAGCGATCTTTGGACGAGAGTCTCAAGTCGTTGTTGCCAAGCCAAAGCTCAATGTTTTGGCCATTTTCAAACCAGATGTTTTGCTCTTCTCCAATATGAGACTTGCCAATGCTGTCCCAGGCTCAGCATCAACAAGTTGCTACAGTGTGTTTTGTTTGGACCGCCAAACCAGACAACGCCACTATGTTGTCGAGCCTCTCGAAAAATCGTCATTTGTTTGGACTGTCAAATTATCGCAGAACTGGAAGAATTTGTCGAGGTCAGCAACATCTTTAGAGAGTGTGTTTCTTACCCATTCCACAGAAAACGCTGTGAAAAAAGCTTTTAAGTATGATTTTAGCGCAATGTCGCAAATTTTCAAGGGGATTTTCAAGTTTTATACCACAAAAAGATTGTTCCAGAAAACGCTGTGTCCGCCCATGCGTTTGGTTGCCAGTATACATCCACACCACTATGATAGGCTGCAACTTCATTATGACTAACTCTTTTTCCAGTCCCTCGGAAAATAAAGGCAGGCTTCATCATTTCCAAAGGACTGAAACACATTTGAATAGCAGCTTGTCGATTATCAAGCCCACTTCCTGGTTGAGCTACACATACTCTGTGATCTTGCCGTTCTTGTCCCTTGCCCATTGGTACTTCGTATGTTCGTTTACTCTCAACTACGAATGCAAGAGGAACTTGGTCAACACTGGGTCTCTTATTTGGCGAGAATCTGCTCCATTTCCTATCATATGTAGGTTTACCTCTTGCACATTTGATGAACTTCTTTCGCAAATTAGAGTGCCATTTCATCAATTTAGGCATTTCTTTCTTCACGTCAACTTGTCGTCTACGTTGAACACGTAGCATGCGGATTTTTTTCTTTCTTAAGAAGCGAGTAACAGTTAATTTTGTCAATTTGTCGGCATTCTGGGTTTGTTCAAGGTGAATTTGATTTGCTCTAACATACAACCACTGGAAATTAACTTTCACCCGCTTTTTTCTTGCTCCTGTGAACTTTTCATACAGTCTATTAAAGAAAGCCCTGCGTTTGTCTCCTATTCCACATTTCCATGACAATGTGTTTTTCTTGTCTTCAATGCACTTGCTGTAGATAACCTTTTCCTTTGTTTTCCATCGTGTTATCCCACTTTTATGGACATTATACTTCTTGGCTACGTCCCGCCTTGCATTCTATCGGTCAAATAATTCAGAGCATTAACCTTTTCCTCTAATGCATAGAACTTGCATTTCTCTGAACTTTTTGTCAAATCATTTGCTTCAACATCAACAATACGTATTCCAAAACGGAATTCTCAGTCTTTTCAAAATCTTTGTCTTTATTTCTATTAAGCATTTGACATAAGCCTGTTGAGGGCGTGTTTTTGTTGTCCAGATCAAGACTTGAATCTGGTGAATTGTGTTTACATTAAAATTCATGTATCGAGAGGGCTTGTGATGTTTTGAGTGTCTTGGCACAAAGCATACATAAAAACTGACCATCTACTTCATTTTCCCTTGGCACCACATTGACAAACTCTCCACGATGGCGAATTATTTTGATGAAACCAAAGTTGAACAAAGATGTTTGCTTTCCCTTGCTCATTGTCTCAAAAGTGCATCCGGCGATATTCCACTATAGAACTTCACAAAACACATATATCTTCAAAATATAAACTATTTTTTCCAACTACAAATCGTAGACAGAATATAATGAAGACTTTTCCCTTTTAACTACTTAATTAATCAAATCAATCAATCAAAATTTTGCAGAGGGAGCTATCACGATATTAGTTACTGATGGGAACGTTTCGAATTTCGTATACCACATAACTAAGGCTGGAGATGTGATTAACCATTCCGCTTACAACAATTTCACTGAAATTAAATTTTCCATATCGTGCTTCTAGACTTAACTATATTTATGCCGCAAAATCATTCACGATAAAATGAAATTTCGAAACTTTCGAAAAAGGGCAGCTCAAGAAACTGACCCCTCACAAAAACATGTTCAAATCTTTGTCACCTACCCTACTGCGGTGTTTTATCCCATTTAGTGTATGCTGTAATTAGGTTGCATACCGATATTTCAAATATCAAAATAGTTTCTGTGTACAATCTGGTTCTCAGTTCGAGAGCAGAACAAAATTTATTGAGTTGCTTATGCTCACGAATATCCAGAACTGAAGTTGATTAACAATTTTGATTAACAAATCGAGTTCAGTTTCAACGAGCTGCTTATATTAAAAATATAGTGTAGCTCAGGGCCATCTGTATAACAGGCATGGCCACTATGCAGCTTGAGGCAATCATTGCTCTCAGATAAACTTCATGCAAGATTTAATTTATGCGTACATTGCCCAAAAGTATGAAATTCATCACCCCATTTAGCGGTACTGTATGATTGCCAGAATCAGTGCTTGGTACCAGGAAATCCAGATTGCTAAACAGCAGTGATCATCAACGGCCACTTTCATGGAGGTTTTCAGTGAATCTGTCTGCCTTGCAGAGCCTGTTTGTAGACTCTACTATGAGTTTAATACCACATTCCAGACTCTTCTAGATCGTGATGGTACTGATTAAAGCACAAAACTACATGTACTCAGAAACCCATTGCTGAAAGTGTTACGGAAGGTAATGTGCAATATTGAGGACAATCATAATGCATGGATAAAATTAGATTGAGAATCTGGATGTCATGACCAGCTTACAGATGTATGTTATAAGTAGATTGATTTGTTGAAAGTACAAAGGAAACTTGCAGGTAATTGAGTAGATAATGATGGAGTTTGCAAGGCAACTGGATAGTAAAGAACTGAAAGAACATAAAGGACCATCTTACTTTATAGCTCATCGTGCAGTTGCATGGGAAGATAAAGCTTCCACGTCCATAAGGATTGTATTTGACTCATCTGCCAAGTTTGAGGAAGCAGTATGAATGAATTTCTCAGGAAAGACTCTGACTTTCCGAATTCCTTATTTGGAGTCACCATGTACTTCTGTGAAAACAAAATTGCAGTTTGTGCAGAAATCACCAAGATGTTTTAACCAAATAAAATTGCCACTTGTAAATCAACATATGCACAGATTCCTTTGGAGAAATATGGATACTTGTCTAGAGCTGGACATGTACATGATGGAGCGTGTGCCTAAATGTGAAAAGCGAGCCGCTTCAGTGGCACAGAATGTATTATTCAGAGTTGTCGAGGGCAAAAGAGAAGAATTTCCACAAGTAGCAGAGTTTATCAGACAGAACACATACATAGATGACATCTGTGTTTCTGTACAGACTCTTCATGAAGCCAAAACTAGAAATTACTGAGAAATTAGCAAGAGGAGGATTCAAGTTAAAGAAATGGCTATCAAAATGGCGAGCTTTGCAGAAACTGAAGGACAAACACAATGAAGGATACAGACAGACAGTACGAAAAGGTTTTGTGCATGGTTTAGGATCAAGTTTCAGATAAGATAACATCCAGGTTCCAAAACTTGGATAATCAATTGTTAACAAAAAAAGGTATTCAAATCGTATTGCACAGACAGATCCCATTGGTCTAGTTGTAGCCCTCATGATTCGTGCCAAGTTTTGAATGCAGAGTCTCTAGTCTAAAGGGTTAAGTTAGGATGAGCAAGTAAGCAGTGACGATTAGGTATGGTGGGCAAACCTATTTCAAGAGATCAGCCTCCTTGAGAATAATTGCTTTAGTCGCTGTCTGATGCCAGAGAATGGGTGTAGCATACCACGTCTTCATGCATTCGGCAATGCTTAGGCAGGAGATCCCAGAAGCTGATCCAAAATCGGTATTGGTTGCTTCAAAGACAAGAGTCGCTCCACTGAAAAGACTAAGTCTACCACGCTTTGAACTCCATGCAGTTGTCCTGGGAACAAGACTTGCCAAGTCTATTCGCCAAGAAACAAGGTCAAAGATAGCTGATAGTGCCTTAGAAACAAGGTCAAAGATAGCTGAGAGTGTCTTTTAGAGTGATAGCACAGTAACACGCATGGGTCAAGCTAGTTCATATAAACCATTTGTAGCAGTAAGGATAGGGGAAATCCAATCAGACTCCGATCCTGAACAATGCCCTACTAATGAGAATATAGCTGACTAAGTGTCAAGACGAGTAAAACTTTTTGAACTGACAGAAAAATGGCAAACTAGAGGGGACTTCCTAAAGAAACCAAGAGAGGAATGGCTAAAAGATGTTTTTCAGATTCGGGAGGTCACAGAGGAAAGAAACAGGATACAGATTTCATGCACAGTCCCAATTCCTGATGATGTACTTCAAATTGACTGTTTGCAAAATGGCAAAAGTTAAAAAGGGTAGCAGCCAATGTATTATACTTTGTACAACTACTGGCAAAAAAGAAAATGCCGAAGAGCAAGATTTCTGTGATGACTTGAAGAAAGCTTAAAGACGTCTGGTCAAGATTGCCCAAACCTCACTAGCAGAGAAGCTGAAACAAGAACATAATAAGCTGACTCCATTTACTGACGACCTTGGAATCATAAGAGATGGGGACACATCACTGAGGCACCACTGCCATATGATAGATTCCTAACGTTGGGAGAAGGATCTCTCGAAACGTAACTCAGATAAAGCCTACGACTCAAGACATGATAAACTTCAAACATCCACGGCTCCCATTGAGTCTACAAATACAGTACTAGGATTTTCAAAATCGCGAGCCAGGAAGTTGTAGTTTTTTCGTTGAATCTTTAGTTTTAGCGAAGGAAGTTCTCCACAATCAAACACTATGTACTTGGTACAGGGAGAAAAATGCAATGAATGACCAAAAGAAGAGGTTTTGTA
This sequence comes from Chironex yamaguchii, assembly GCA_024741275.1. Taxonomy (NCBI): domain Eukaryota; kingdom Metazoa; phylum Cnidaria; class Cubozoa; order Chirodropida; family Chirodropidae; genus Chironex; species Chironex yamaguchii. Next base: position 6,656 of record JANTCA010078580.1, read on the forward strand.
ACAGATGTTCCAGTCATCATAACTGCTCCTTCCACTTGTGTTTGATTACACAGTTACTTGACTGATTAGCTGTCATATTATCATTTCTTCTATGACTTACCTCTTAACTTTTGGTCTTGTACCAACTCACATATTTGATATTCCTGACGACGTCTGCAGCTGCTCATGTTAGGTCATTTTTAGAGTGTATTATAAAAAAGTTGACTTCAGATTTGATCATAGTGTAGAGAAACGGAGGTGAAATTTTAAATAATGAGGATTTTGACCTTTTTGTCTGTGTTTATAACATTTTATTGCATAGATAGAGAGATTTGAGTTTATTCATTGTTCAATGTAACAAATTCTAAACCATACAATGTCAATGGCAACATTTAAATTTTAAGGTTTTTAGAAAGGGGTACTCGTCTAGACCTCAAGACTGCACAATGTGTTTCAAGTGCCTTTTATCCAAGACATTTATTCTGTCCGTGCTAAAGCTCTTGTACTTATCAGAACATATGTCACCACCTAGTTAGAATAGTGTTGTCACTTACAGAGAGAATTTGCAGTTTATATTGAATTTCAACAAAACGTGTCATCCGTTGAGGTTTCATTTTCCGTTCTATTTTTTTACTGTATTTTGAAACACACGAAAGTCCACATCAACATGAGTTTGACAATATGTAAAGGAAAGAATCCAGTGTAAGTTTAAACTCGGACAGTTAAAAAGCAGGCGATCAATAAAACACTTACTGACTCATGTCCGGAAAGAAATAACTTTCTCCGTAAAACGTCTCTCTCTGATGCGTACTGGAGTAACAGGAATTGATTATAGAATTTTTATCAAGGGAGATGCAAAACACAATTGCGATTACGTTCTCTTTTATAGTATTTTTCTTATGCTGTACAAATGATCCTATCTTATATTGTTTCATTTAGGCGCCCTTGCAGTAAGAGAGGCTATAGAAGTGTAAGACATATGAACCATTTTCACAGTGGAAGTTTCTTTTGATCTTTAACCTGACGAAAACACTGACTTAAATAACGCAATACCAAATTTCGAACCAAGATTCATCGTTAATACCCTAGACTGCAAACAACAGGCATACATTAAATGCATAGGTAAGGTGAGTAAATTACAACCAACGAAATTAGACAGCATCTGATCAGCTAAAACATAGCATTGATTATTTCCCTACCATTGGAAACCATCATAATACCCAGACAAGTTGTTAAATGTTCCGGATCGGATAGCAACACTGTGGCAATGTTGAGTGAAATCACGTAGAACATAAAGGATAGTACAGTGACTACTATTGTTTAATCATAGACAATAACAATAGTTTTAACCCAAACTGTTGTTCTGGCAAAGAATATGAATAAGCAGAAGGGACACTTTAGACGGTCCCTTTGTTATTTTTGAAGCTTTCTGAAAACAAAGGCAAACATTCTAAAACTCCTTTTCGATTCGAGGTTAGTGGTCGATATCCTTGTAAACAAACAGGTTTTTGCTCCTTAACACGAAACTATAGTGCACCGTACGTTCACTTTGAAAACACTGACCTGGTTGAGTTGAAAACAAAATTGTGGATGCCTTATTGCAATTCGTACAGCTATACCCTATTTGGCGTGGCCGCCATAATGGATATAGAATCAACATGGTGAAGCTTTTTATGTCCCAAGCTGAATCGATCATTCCATTGATGGAGTTGTAAATCCCCTGACTGTCTATTTAGTACTTTGTTTTCTTGGTTTTAGCTCATCAATTCCTCTGGCGTGAGTGTTTTCAGGATCAATGTTTTTGTAGAGCACTGTCGTTATTTAAATAGCATGGAAGGAGCGCGGATACAGTTAGCAAGGAAATATCGATGGTTAGTTGAATGGTAATTCTAAGCTTTATTTTTTAAGCCATTTTGATGGAGAAAGAAGCTCAGAAAGAAGATAGTTTGGGGTTGTTTTTATTTAATGAATGCAGTCAGCAGTTCAGTTTTGCTTGTTGGACATTTACACTGCTGACATAACAGTTTTGACCCCACACGTTCGTTTAACTCAACTGACAGAAACGGCAACAGAATAAATTTGTGAACATCACGTGAAAGGGATATTGCTGCAACCAACGGCCATTAACTAGCGTGCAAACATAACATTAATGTGAAGGAGGCATCAATTGTATGGAAATGCACTCGTTTTCAACTGTTTCTTGCCCGTATTGATACTATCTTGTTAAAATTAACATTATCGAAAGCTCCATTGCAACCATGTACATGTTAGTCCTCGTTTTCTCACTTAAAAAGGTGGCGTGTGCAAATGAATTTATGCTTCAACCGAAATAATCGAGAGGCCCTTCTGCATTTCCTTATTCTGTGCCCTTGGCCTACGTCAACTTAACCTTTCACAGTGTATTATTTCATTTATAATATTGCTCCATTGCTACCTAGTTAAGAAGTATAAAGTTATCAGTACAGTAGTTAGCTCAGAAATCCTTTCCTCTAGCTTATTGCTTTGAAAACGTGTTCATAACATCATCAAAGCCAATGCTCTTAAGCAAGGCATTTTCTATAGCAAGAAGAGCTAATGAAGCCAACCTTCTGCGTCCCACTGTTTTTCTCAAGTGATCAATTTCCTTTTTGAAAATGATATTCCTGTTACAGTTACTCACAAATCGACGAAGTTACATTTTGAATATGATATTTATATTTGGAAATGCTTTGTTTAAATCATTATCACTTATTTGCTGATTCATGTCAATTTAAAAAGAATTTGGAAACTTTTAACATGTCACCAGGTACAAGCGTTTAATTAATGATGCAAAATGAACTAGTTCAGGCTCGATCTCTGCTTCCAGGTCTTCTGAATAATGTTGGACGAGATATGCTGCAGCTTCATGTTTGTTAACTAGGTATGTTTGTTAACTAGGTATGTTTGTTAACTAGGTAAGTTTGTTAACTAGGTATGTTTGTTAACTAGGTATGTTTGTTAACTAGGTATGTTTGTTAACTAGGTATGTTTGTTAAATAGGTATGTTTGTTAAATAGGTATGTTTGTTAACTAGGTATGTTTGTTAACTAGGTGTGTTTGCAAGGAAGCCAACCGTATCACTCAGTGATTTATATGTTTCTATTTGAGTACAGAGTAGTGTACATAGGTGGTTAATGACAGATTTATAATCGATTATTCTAAAAGAATCTGTTGGTGACACATTGTCCAATTCATCATAAAAGCATATCCTTCATCTCTGCCTTTGTGTTTCAAACTGATACATAGTTTTGCTAGTTTCTTCCAGGAGTTTTAAAATGCTGAACCTGTTAACCAGTTTTCACAGTTGAATCTATAAACAATACTCGTGTTACTATTGATGAAAGAATAAATAAACCAGTGAGCAGGAACGTGGATTTGAAGCCAATTGAAATAAACAGTGTTAGTTGATTTATCTGTTTGATCGGTTCAAAATCTAATGATTTCACGTTTCAAATATTTCACTTCCACATAGTGCATATTCTTAAAAATTTGGTATGGAAGCGTGGGTCCCCTTGGGAGTGCAGGGTCTGGACCATGGCCTGGTCAGCCCCCTGTGAAACCGCCACTGAAAATGGTGTCCGTTTCATAAAGATTCTACTGTATAATCAATAAAATTTGGGCAGATTATGAAGTGGTCATTTTAAAGTGCAATTTTATCAACAGATCAGCTCCATGCACCAAAAATAATGAGGCATTATTTGGAGATGCCAGCGTCAGATTTCTGTAGTCTACAAAGTGACAGCAGAAAGAGGCACATTGAATACCATTGAAGAAAACAGATCTCCTTGTTTTAACCCTTATTACATATGCCAAGGAGGTAATGTTTCTCTCGCTGTCTGTTTTATTGTTTGTCTATTTCCTAGAAAAACAATTAAAAAACCTCCAAAACTATGATTATGATTCCGAAATATTTACAGCATATTGTTGTTCTGACTCCCTCAAAGTGATTTGCTTTTGATGATACCCTGGTTTCTCGAACAGAAGCTGCCCTCAAATAGAAGCCGCACTTACGTTAACAATCTCATGCATGAAACGGTACCTATGGGTAAAAACATTCCACAGAAAGTATTGTCAGGTAATATTGTAGGTGAATAGACACTTAAATAAGAAAAAAAATTGTACTACTGAGATGTTAATTAAGTTATCCTCCGAGATTATTTCAGTCAAATCTGTTTCACTTTCAATCATGATCATGTCGTTGGCATTATCAGAATCTTTGAGTGTTGGTTGGGCAACAAACTCAAGGTCTTCATTTGTTTCGTTTGAGAGAGTGTGAAGCTCTTCCGTTGCCTGATTGGCTGTTGGGCAATGAATTCTGTCTGGATCGCTGGATGTGACACCACTAGTATCAAATGATTTGAAGATAATAGCGTTATCAATCTTTTTCCATGACTCAACCACCCATTTTACTTGCAATTCATGGCTTGGTGGCTTGATTACACCACCGTTAATATACTCGAATTGACCTTTACGGTATCATGCATCATAAGATTGTCTGACAAAAGCTTTAAAAGGTTTCTTCATCGAAGCATCCATTGGTTGTAGGAACTGTTTACAGCCTCCTGGAACACCTCCCTTCGTTGTTTTTAATTCATGCCAATATTCCTTTATATCTTCCGAGATGTGTCACTTAAAAGAATCCCACACTTAAAACCTTTGATCAAATGCCAAGGGACCCCACACTTCGTTGACCCATTAAAAAGTCAATTTATCATTCATTTATGTATTCTTTGAACATATCATGAAGGCTCTACTGATTGCAGCAACTTTCGGTTTACGTCCGACAGGCAAAACAATAAATGGTTTGAGCCATGTGCTTTTACAGCCAAACACACAGTGATGCGTTGTTTTTCATGACCAGTTTATTTAACTGGGACAATCTTTGAGGCTACTGTTGCACTTGGCATATCCACCCATATCCACCCACATAGGGGTTTCATCTATGCTAGCAATATGAGTTACTGAAAAGTTAAATTTTTGCCTCTGCTTTTCACAAAACTTTACGAATATAAGCTGTTTTTGACAGAGTGTCCTTTGGCCTTGTCCTACCTTTAGTGGTGTGTCTTCTTATAGATAAATTACCTCGTTTCAAAAACTTGAACAAGCAACCATGACTAAATTAAAAGTCTTTAATACCATGTCTTTCTCATTCATGAATTATTCTTTCCAGCCGCTCCTCTTCAAAATCTCCCAATGCTGGTTTTTTTGCCTCCTCCAAAATTTTATTTTCGTTTCAATAGTGTTGCTGGCGAATCACTGATAATTTTTCTCTATCTCCATATCATACTTTCATCCACTGATAACTTTCTAGCTGATTCGTGATTAGTTTCTTCTCTGCATATTTTATGGCAGCGTCTTTGAAATGAAAATCATAACACTTTCTTTGTTAGTTTCTGCCATTGTGTCAGCAACACTAACACTGAAAATACCCTGTAACAACTTCAAAACACTTAACATCCAAATTCGAATTCAGTGCAGCGATTTCACAAATTCAAATACAATGCAGTAACAGAAATTGTGATTACATGCTGCCCTCGAATAAAAAAGTCCTCCAACAGAAGCCATTGTTTTCTAAAAAAAGAACGCCATGGCTTCAATTTGACAAAATATGGTAATTTGGATTAAATCTTTGATTCTGAGTTGCTTGACAGAGATCTGTTCCCCCCGATTGCTTTCCTATTTTATAATGACAAATTAGCTTCTGTTTAATTAAGTAATGTTCGACATCTGTTATGCATCACATGATAATGTGGGGAAAATTATCGCACTGATGTATATTACACTACGGTAAGGCGGTATCTGCTACCCAATCACATGATAACTCCAGTCGGCACAGATGCCCAGTTGCTCATTCTAATGTCAGTTCTTCAGCTCTCAACCTCGCAGCTCAGATCATATTGTCACAGCCAGGTATGAATTTGATAATGATTCTAGTCTTCTAACGACTCCGATTCTTCTCATCTCCCTTGATGATAATCACAGCTCTAACTTTTTTGTTTGACTGCTTTCCACTGTGTAGTTGATTATGTTATTCTCGTAGGGATCTTGAGGTATTCCTTCGTCTATTTGCTCCACACTAGATTCTTCCATGTATTGAGATATCTTGCTTGTTTTTGCAAGTCTGTCTCTTCTATATGGTCCAAGCTCTCTTGACACAATAAGTTAGCGGCTTGTTGTTTAGGATGATCCAAAGATGAAGATCCTCTACTTGCTTGATTACAGCATCAATGTTTGACTCCCAAGTACTTACAACGTCCTCGGCTGTTATCTTCTCCATAAGTACGTCAGCTTTTGTGAAGCAAAACTTCCCTGACCGCAAATTTCAATAATGGCTTTGGTATTCTTGTCAGCATGTTGCAGGGCTTTCTTACGAACTTGCAGTCTCCTTGAAGCTCTGTCTGCCTTGTTAAATCCACTAATTTATGATACTCTGTAATAGGCCACTCTAATTTCTGTATAAATTCTATCCCATTAAAGGCAATCCACTTTGTAATGAATATTTCTGTCTTAGTATGTTGGGAATCAAAGATCGTACCAACAGTATTAGTCACGAATAGTTCTAGATGCTATTTTAATAACTTGAAAATCGATTTACAATGACGCTGTAATATGATATTCCTGAATGTTTACCTTCCTCTCTGGTTTCCCTTGTAGGTATCTCTTTCCCCCACTCACTGATCTTTACAAAAAATTCAAGCCTTTATCTATGTAAATATTGGCTAATTTGAGATAGAAAATTTTAAGGAATGTTTTGAATTTACAGTATGTACACTGACTGCATTTTATTGCGTAAAAGCGTGAAATTACCATTAGTTCTGATGTAATCATTTCTGACGTAGTTGGGGTTATGCCAAATACAAAATATATGCGTCAAGTAGATAGATCTGTGGATGAAGGATTAATGACGGAACTAATGAACGTCTATGCTGGCAGATACCTTGAGATTACAATCAAATAGTAAATGTTGGGATGCGCTTTTAAATTCTCCTTGAAGTGCTTGTGTTAAGCCCTTATACACCTGTTAAAGATCGGGATGATTCCCACATTTGTTGCAGACTGTAGGTCGACAACTGTAAAACTCACAAATTTCAGATAATTATCTCTTCTCCTGAAACGCCTTAGTGGTTTGATATAAAAATTAACTTTAAGTGGAAAGTTTCACATATTTTATCGCAAATAAACTATTCCTGTAATTTGGCCTGATGTCAAAAAATAAACACATACTGCATTTATGGGATTACTGATTACAGAATTAAGTGATATGGTAACATCACTAATGTGCAGTGTCTAAATTTGCATTGCTCAATGTGTAATACATGACGTGCGTAATGTCCATAACATTGAAACAGAATAATTATCATGCACTTTATGTCTAGATGATTATTTTCCTCTAGCTACTTTCCATCATGCTTAGTAATAGTGACATATTTACTTCCATCATACAATTTGTGCTGACTTGTGGTGAGTCACTGTCTCTGGAAATTTCATAGTAAATATTTCTTACACACGCTTCCAAATTGATGTATAATGTAACAAATAATATGTCTTCATTCACTAGTTAATACTTGATTCATGATTTTCAACCTCTGCTTGAGTTTGGATTTGTGCTTTGGCTGCTGTATTCCACTGCCCTTGCTTTTCAAACATTACTTCACATCAGCAACTGCTTGATAACGTCCTAAGCATTACTACTTGATGTATCTGTAATACCGCTCATCTCCAGAGGTTCTAAATGCTGAATTACACATTGTAGAACGGATGTGCCAGCAAGTAACTTCACTGCTTATCATCGTCATCTCTCCGTGGCCGTTTCGGCCGTGGGTGGACCCAGTCTTCGACAGAAGCTCGCCACTCTTCCCGATGCATCGTTTTCTCATTCAGATATTCTCCGCTCTTTCCGCTCCATTCCTTTAAGTTTTCATGCCAATTGCTCTGAGGTCTTCCTCTTCTTCTGTGTCCCTCCATGCCTCCTTGGATTACATTCTTTGTTGTTCCTCTCCACCTCATTTCGTGCCCGTAGAATTTCTGTTTCCTCCTTTTTACCATGTGGACGGAGCGTTCCAGCTCTTGCCCGCAGATTCTTTCCACTTCTTGCAATACCCACTCATTGGTCTTTTTCTCTTTCCACGTAATTCC